>JAMZDL010000098.1:0-112205 GCA_027579765.1 Candolleomyces efflorescens
TAGGCAAAGCAGCACCTAAAGGCGTAAAGAGTAAAGACTCGTACTGCCGTGCTCTTGCAGCGGCCCACAACCCAAGTTGGCGACGCGCGTCTGAGGAAACGAATTAGGCACGCGTCACGAACCCTAACCCGATACGCGCCACCGGCTATACGGCTTTCTCCCAATCCACCATGGCCAACGACAACGACCAGGACGTGAAGAGTCGACGGCGCTCAGATTACCCCTACCTCCTCCAGTATCGAACGAGATGGTTTGAGCTCGTCGTCGTCTCGCTTGCAGCTCTCGTCGTTGACGTTGGATGACAGGAGCGACAACGACCAGTACTCTCATATGAACAACTCCATCTACTACCACCTGTTCGACTCTATCGTCAACACATATCTCATTGAACGCTGCGGACTTGTGCCTCAGACCTCGCCGCTTATTGGGCTCGTTGTGTCCTCTTTCTGCAAGGTGAGCAGTTGATGACATTCTCGCCGGCCGCTCTTAACCTCACAGGTTCAGTTCTTCGCCCCGGTCGGCTTTCCTGAGGTTCTCGACCTTGGACTGCGGGTCAGCAAGCTAGGAAGCAGCTCAGTAACTTATGAGGTCGGTGTCTTTCAGCAAGGCGTGGACAGTCCTGCGGCCGTCGGCGGCTATACCCACGTCTTTGTTGGAAGTGAATCGAGGAAGAGCACTCCCATGTCGGAGCAGACGAGAGAAGGTTTGTCAATGCTTCTTGCGCTTGGAACCAGAAACGCAAAACTCTAGTATATTGGGTGAGTCTCCAATTGGTTCGATACATTTTCCCCTACTCACTAGCCATAGATAATGTACACCGATTCCGCAACTTCTCGACCACGATGCAGTGTGGTATAGCCTCCAGTAGGGATCCCACTTACCAGTAGAGGCTCTCTCAGAATGAGTTGTGATCCAAAAGGTGGACGAACGTTCATCTTGGACGCGTCGTCAAAGTTTGGTGGGTCATGTCGTCCTTTGTGTCAACTGGACCCGCTCTGCTTGCGCAATTGGCAGGTCATCACACCCTCTTAAAGTGTATGTGTTTTGTGCCCGAACGTTCACCAATGGCCCTCATTTACAAAGTCTCCGTCGATACTCATGAAAGCCATCAGGCTCTACATCAGCTCTAAGCCTCACCCCCAGAGTATATGTGATGTTTCACCTATGTCAGGTGAGGATTCCGTTTGGAACCTAGATTCATCTTCCCCATGGATGAAGCTCCGCTCGTGTTTGATGTATGTCACTTGAAAAGGCGAAGCTGCCTCCATTACGTTCAATCGTCATCCTGCTGAGGGCGAGGCTTGTTCTTACCCATCCCAGTCCTTGATTGGGAGAGGTTTAAATTTGGGTTCGTTCCTTTGGTCATCCAGATCTATACTTCTGGGAAATCCATGCCTCCACTCGAAACATGCTAAGGTTAATTCTATAAGGTCAATGACCAGGTGACGCTGAACATGGTTATACTTTTATACAGAATAGAATGAGCTAATTTCTCTCGCAACCTAGCCTCAAGCTCAAGCTCTAAAAGTGCTTCTTTCATGACAGTGCGTTCTCCCTGGTGCAACTCCCGTTCCTTTGGTACCTTTACGGCTCCCGCACGCCTGCCTCTGTCTGTCAGAGAGCCAAATCTGAAATGTGACTCAAAGTTAGAGTCCACGATCTAGCTTTGTATGCGTTCCAGAACTCGGAGTGAACTCTTTCGTGCCACCCAACTCCATGAATAAGAGTCTGCAATCACGCATGAGCTGCTTCTCTACAAGATCCACTTAAGTACCTGCAGCCTTTACCTCGCACCCATTGACACTTCCCATTCGTCAACCCTCGAAGATGACTACAGACACTACCCTGCATGGTGAGGGCACCGAGGCAGTACTTCTTCGCTGGAGTGCCCAAGGCCCCACCGATGCCGAGGTCATCGCCTACTGCGACGCTGCTATCGCAGAGTTAGAGAGTACTCCGACGGATTTCGAGAAGAACGTCCAGGAAGTTGGCGTCTGGGCTAATGATATCGACGCTAGTTTCGACCAAACCACTCGCAAGTTCTCAGACATCGTCAAGAAGTACGGGAAGGATTTTCCGGAGCTCAAGGGGTATTCCGATGAGTGGCAAGGCTACAATAAGGTTTGTTTTGGTTGTTTTCTATTAGCTCTTCGCTGACCACCTTCGAAATTCAGCGATGGGTCGCTAACCTGCTGCTCTCGCGAGATGTCGCATCTGAACAGGCCGGCGTTCTTAATAGTAGGGCGATTGGTATTCAAACATATCCTCGCTGATTTTAGCGTTGCAGGATTTGACAACGTCTTCCTGGAAATCGTCCAGGAAATCGAGACCGACCAGGATAGGGAGGATGCCATCGTAGAGTTGCAAAACTTTGTCGTAAGTCGATTACTCCGCTCTCGGATTTATCCCCGACTTATATTTCCGTGTCAGGAGGAGGACCATTCGAGTTCTCAAGAAATGTCTCAAGCATTTCATGTGCTGAAGCGGGACATCGATCATTTTGTGGTCAGATTGGATACCTACCTCGCCGACAAGAAGGTCGAATTGCTAAATGCAGCGAAGACATTGCGAGCAGACATCGACAGCCTTCAAGCTCAGATTTCCGAGTAAGCCCCTACTCTTTTCTGGTGCTCAAGCGCTCACACCCTCTCTCATGACGTCTGGACAGTCTGGACAAGCAGGTCTGTGGCGGTCGGCCATGGATGTCGCACGGTTGCATGCTCACGTCGACACAGATTAAAGATGCTTCCATCTCTCTCGTGGCTTGTGGCCTGTTACTCAACGTAATCCCAATGTTTTCTTTGAATGGGTCGATGCTGGCCTTTATTGACAGTGCTTCAGGTCATCCGCCTTGCAGTCGCTTCTACCGCCTTGGGGAAGCTCCAGGTAGAACGGAACAGTGCGTGCCTTCAGTGGAAAGAGTTTACAAGAGTCGTTAAGGCGTTAATAGACAAGGCCCGACAACTCGAACAGAAAGAGAAGGAGCTGGCAGATGTGAATAGGAAGCAACAGGCCTTGGCTCAGCTACAGACTGACATCGACGGCCTCAAGCCCGACATTTCCCTGATATGCGAAAGGCTTGTGCTCTTTGGGGAAATCTGGTCGTCTGTAAGTCTCTGTCCGTCTGCGAGGGAGGTATACTGATGGAAGAGAAATCAGGTTCAAAGCCAATGCATACAATTTCAGACGATTCTGAAAGGCGGGCTTGGAGCGAAGACAAACAAAGTAAGTCCTTTCTGATATCCGAAGACATGCTCTTTAATCCTGCTGCAGGCATTCATCAAGCAGGTTGAGCTCGCCAGAAAAACCTGCACCCCGACCAGGATCGGCTTGGAGAGATACGCCACTGAGCTCGAGAACCGTGCTCGCGCTCTCGGGGAATGAATGCTACCCCCGAATAATCGCTTGCGGTCTTCTCGAAAATTTTCCGTTCTTACTTAGGACGCGACCCTGAACTTGTATACATAACTTGACACGTTAAGGACTAATCAAAAGCTTATTCGACCTACCGCTCCGATACGTATACTCGAGGAAAATCGCTTGCCTCCCATTTATCGATCACCCACCTCGTCGCTCTACCATGTCAACTCTGATGTGTTCGATTTGCTTTGACTCGCACCCCGCGTTCGAATGTGTTGTCTTCGATACATGCGGCACGTACTTTGAGGATGCTCCGCTTGACGCTGGGAAGGCTGACCGCTGTTGCAGTCCATACCTACTGCAAGGAATCGATCGACATGATGATGCAGCAGGCAAAGGAATCAGTGCAGCCTCCCGCCAAGGCGTCTATCAAATGCCCCAACTGTCGCGCGATCATCTTCGAGGAGAACATCAACTCTTTGGCGAAACTCAAGGACACCAAAGGGCCGGTGTTGGAAGATTTAGAAAAGTTGGTAAAGCTCTTTGAAGAAATGGACCCAGAAACACCTGCGGACGTTGTCAAACAGGAGACGGACGCGATGGAGAATGCGATTATGCAGTGCATGGCGTCTAATAATTCTGAAATGGCGGTCAGTCGCTCGTCGTGGCTGTAGGGAGGAGGCTCATGTACCGGCGATAGATCAGACTTGCCAGGTCGTTGGAGGACTATAGAAAGCGTGCCCAGGCTTATTTGAACCAGATGGAGCTGCAGAACAAGAAAGAGAGGAGGTTGTTGCAGGAACAACGCGTCCTCGAAGCGCAAATCGCCAGAATGAAGGAAGAGCACAGGTCGGTACGCCAGCATGAGCTCAGGAGGGCGAAGGTCAAGGCCCTTGTGGAGGAAACTCGTGCCCTTCGGCGCAAAGAGACGCGAGACATCAAGTGGGTCGCAGCCCAGAAGCTCAGAGAGGCGAGACGCAGAACGCTTATGGAGGATTTGGAGCGAGACAAGGAGCTGAAGCAGTTATACAAGCAGACCAGTATCCACAGCCATTTCCTGTATACCTGGCAGGAGACTGGTGATTTCTAGTGTACTTTTTTCGTTGGACACTTTACATACCTGCAATGATGATGATGGTCTTGGTACAAGAGTGGGGGTGGCTGTGCGAATACGCAGCGCCATAGCTCTGACGTGGGAGATGGCAGGCTCAGCTGGTTGCCCTCCGCGATGACGGGCTTTTCTGCCATTCCGCTGGCCTATGAAGAGGGCAGCGATCCCAATGCTACCCGTAAATTCAGAGGAGCACCGAGGATCCTGGGCCCTCGCTGGGCCAATCTCCCAACGCTCACCGTCGGCCTGCTGGGCGTCCAAATATTCTGGAGTGTAGAGATGTCCTATGGTTGGTCTTCGTTGGGCTTGGAGGGCACAGCGCTCACTTTTCACAGCGTCGCCATATCTGCTGTCTCTCGGTCTAAGCAAGTCCAGCATGGCTATCGTGTTTGTGGCAGGACCACTCTCCGGACTCATCATGCAGCCCTTGATTGGTATTCCAGCTCTCTTGCGCCCGCAACAACGATCTCAACCTTGATACAGGCATTCTGGCCGACAACTCTACCTCTCGCTTTGGTCGTAGAAGACCCTACATGCTCGTAGGCACCCTAGTTTGCATGCTTGCTATGCTCCTACTCGGCTTTACACGTCCCGTTGCTTCAATATTCACCTCCAAAGGGTCCGACGCGGTATGTTCTGCCCGCACATCGTTTCATTAGTCTTCTGACATCTCTCAGAACAACGTCCTAACCATTTCGCTGGCTATCTTGGCCATATACCTCATCGACTTTGGCATTAACGCAGGTGACGATCACGTTCTTCCCTCGCGAGCTAGTTGTAATACCAAACAACAGTGCAGGCTGTGGATAGGGCTCTTCTTGTGGACACGCTTCCTCCAGCAGACCAGGCTTCCGGAAATGCATGGGCTGCCCGTATGCTAGGAGTGGGGAGTGTGGTCGGGTTCTTCGTGTTCGTGTTCTTGTATACATCATACCCCCTCCAGCTAATGCTCACCACAGTGGAAATGTCGACCTCACTCGCGTCTTCCCTTTCCTGGGTGGCACCCAACTAGAGGTTTTGTCGGTTGTTGTGTCCTTCATGCTCCTCGCGGGACATGTGGTAATGGCCGGTCTTGTCAAAGAACGAATTCTTCTCAAGTCGAATAATTCCTCCCAGTCAGTCACCATGTTTACCTACCTCACTGAGAGACGTTTTTGACCCAGCTTCCAGAAAATCGACCAAGGCCAATGCTTTTATCCAAGAATTGAAGGACATTTGGTCAAACATGCTCACCCTCCCTTGGGTCATTCGCCAAATTGTACGTCGTACTTTTCTTTGGGGGGTTGTAAACTCAGCGGCATTTCCAGTGCCTCGTCCAGTTTTTGTACGTATCATGCTTTCTACAAGAGAAATAATCTAACTGGTATCTAAGTGCTTGGATCGCGTGGTTTCCGGTTCTTTTTTACTCGACCCTCTACGTCGGCGACCTTCACAAGCGGGTCAGCCTGCTCCCAAGCACGGACGAAGAGCGGGCCTCTCTAGATGCGGAAGCTACAAGACTCGGCTCCCGCGCTCTATTCTATTCTTCCCTTCTGGCGCTCTTAGCCAACTTCCTCCTCCCATTTTTTGTCACCGAGGCAAAGTCCGCAAAGGAGGATGAGAGTACGAGCGGGTTTTGGAAACAAATCTGCAATGTGCCAGCAGTCCTTCAAGTTCACCTTGCCACCCTTTGGGCTGCGAGTCACCTCATCTTTGCCGGATGTATGTTTGCCACATTGTGAGTCGTGCTGCTCATCTTGCAGTGTGGGTGCTGGCTCAAATGATGTAGTTTTGTCCATTCTGTGTCGGGGGCCACGATCTTAATCACTATCACCGGGTTCTCGTGGGCGATCACTCAATGGGCTCCATTTTCATTGGTGAGCGTGTGTTCCTCTATATCCTTTGTTGACATTACTGACACGTCCCAGTTGGCAGAGGCTATTTTGACAGAACCAGGCCCTGCGACGACAGATGACGGTGCTTCGATCCGCCTCGCGGATACACGGACCAATCCTTCAGCAAGGGATGCCGAAAGCGAACGATTCCTCCAGGATTCGGACTCGGACGAAGAGGACGAGGATGATGAGGAAATCAAGAAGAACCGCCAGGCTCTACTAGGCAATTCCGGCGCGCAGGTCAGCAGCGCTAATATACACGAGACTCACCACTCGGACGATGACTATGAGATGATTGATAACCAACGATCTGCACGAAGAGTGCACAACCCGGACGACGACGACGATTTTGATGCTAGCCAACGCAGCGGAGGTGGCCTGAGCTCCAAGGCTGGGATCATCCTCGTAGGTCGTATATGTCTTCCTTCAGAATGTCGCTAATCATCATCCTAAAGGGGATTCATAATGTCTTTATCGTTATCCCGCAATTTCTGGTGACCGGCTTATCTTCAATCGTTTTCGCTATCTTCGACCCTCGAACGAGCGTCAACCCCAGCCATCCTCTAGTCAATGGAACTGCCATTACGACTCTGACGAACGCGACAGATGCGTTGGAAAACACCATCCTTAGACGAACCGACGCGTTGCTCGACCTCAACTCTCGAGAAAGTGCCGATGTTAAACCAGGGCAATCGAGCTCGATAGTGTACATATTTAGGTAAGTTCCTCTTAAGCTCTTGCCCTACATGCAGATGCTGAGCTGCTTTAGATTTGGTGGCTTCACGGCGATGATTGCGTTCGTGTTGTGCTGGAGGTTAGCACGAGCCTTACGACATAGATAGATTTGTGTATCAATATTATTATCATTATCTCTGCATTTCGCGTGCAAATTAGTATGACTTCATTGATCGCGGCTCGGAGCACATGCACCATGAGTTTAGGGTCCCGTCCTCTAGGCAAGCGAGCTTGACCACGAACCACCACCTACTATCTGCCAGCACCCAACCCCCGTAACTATGAATCTCTCCGCTGTCGCTCCTCTCTCCCAGAAGGCTGCGTACCTGCGGACTCTCCCTGCTATTCGAGAGCGATGTGGCAAGGTGTACGAACTGGCTACTCAGGGGAAGCTACAGTACTTTGATTACCACCCAGAGAACGAGGCGTTGGCTGTCGATCTGTGCATTGGGATTATGAAGGTATTTCGCCTATTCTAATTTAGGCTTCTGGCGTTCTGAACATAGTGAATTACTCAGAAAACCTACGGCGAAGAGAACTTTGTGGCAAAGGTACATCAAGAATGGATGGACTATCACTGGCTCTCCTGACACGACCGACCTAATCACAACAATACTAGATCCCACCTCATGGTCGATGGCGGCACCTTGATGCAGGGGCTCCTCGTGTTCAAGATTTGCTACAGACCTGGACATCTGGACCCAATCCAATAGACATCAAAGAGCAAGGTCGTCGGACGATTGATTTATTCATCGTCTCGGTTCTTCTCGATGCTGGTGCTGGAAATATTTGGAAGTACGAGGAGAAGGCGACCGGCAAGACCTTTGCACGTAGCGAAGGGCTGGGTGTGGCCAGCTTCCGGATGTTTGAGAGTGGGTTCTTCTCCAGCGTGCCGGACCAGTCTTATCGTGTGGATGGTACATTTGTTCTATTCTCGTGGAGGAGAATCACACTGAAGTGTTCTATAGCGGATGGCTTGGCAAAGATAACATCTCAGAGAGTCAGCGAAGCCATGCAAGTCACTTCAGAGAACCCGATGGTCGGCGTCGATGGTCGGACTGCTCTGCTCTCGAAACTTGGGGAGGCTCTCAAGGCCCACCCCGAATATTTCGGCAAGGACGGGAGACCAGGGAATATCATAGGTATTGCCTCGTGGACGCCGTCTCTCAACCTGCGGTATTGACCATGAACATTGCAGACTTCCTACAGAAAGAGGTTCAAGGATCGGTGCTTCCACTATCCGCTCTCTGGCACGTTCTGATCGATGGTTTGTCCACTATCTGGCCTTCAAGGATAGTCTTGGCAGATCTTCCATTGGGTGACGTTTGGCCGTGTCCTGCTCTCTCTGCTGCATCTGACGGTACGCAAAGAATACCCTGATCACTGTTGATGTCGTATCCATCCTTTTTCTCAATAGGAAAGCCGGAAGAGAGCGAGGACCTTGTCCCATTCCACAAGCTAACACAATGGCTCACCTATAGTTTGATGGAAGTCTTCCAAAAGGTTCTGAAGTGGGATATTGCTGGAGTTGAAGACATGACCGGCTTACCTGAATATCGAAACGGTGAAGCGGATTCAATGATTCAAGCTCGAATATGCACTCAGTTTCGGTCGATCTAGGTGGACTCTTGGTCGACCTCGGAGTCTTGACCTTGAAAGATGGGGCATTACCCATCGATCCCCAGTCGGGTCTGCCCCATGCTCAACCATCACACCCTGCGATTGTTGAATGGAGAGCGATGACTGTTATCGAGTTGTAAGGGTGCTCTCGTCCTCCCACTGGCCATTTACTGATGCTTATGTGCAGGGATCGTATTGCGACTGCAATCAGGAAGGCCTTGAATTTAACGGAAGACCAGTTGACGCTGGCCCAGATCCTCGAGAGCGCCACATGGACGGGCGGGAGAGAAATAGCGAAGCAGAAGAGGCCTCAAACTGGTGGTCCACCAATCGAAATTGACAGTGACGGAACCGTCTTCTGAGCTGCTCTTGGTGATCCTATCCTCGCTCATCTACTCAACTCTTCGGGTGTCGTGTAAAGTGGTATGAATTTGCGGCAATAAACAGTACAATGGTTATATTGGATTGATTGGGGCACTGCCTTTCTCCAGTGCGGTCCGTAAGCTAGACTCGTGGGTAAGCAGTGGCTCGGGATGATATCAGGGCGTGCGCACCTGTAGTCGTCCCCGTTTTGCGTGATGTATCGTACCCAAGGAAGGGCTTGATATCCACTCTTCTCCACAATCTTCAAGTATCGCACCTGAATGCCAGAGACAGTGAAATATGGAATTTCGTATTTGACCGTAATCGGTGCTCGCTTATCCATTTCAGTTTCTGGGAATGGAATGATTTACTGGAAGGAAATGATCCAATAGGTGTTTGACGTACCACTTTTGACACTGGGAAGACCGAAGTGAGCCCTCATGAGGAATTCTCTGCTACCGCCCAACTGCTTGATCTTCCAGACAAAGGCAGATTTGTCAGGAACGTATTGCACGCTCCCGGTTGCGGCCTGTATCGAGTGAGGATATTTCCCAGATGAAGGAGAGGATGACGGACCCTGAATTTGGGGCTGTCAGCGTCATCGGGTACAGGGACGTAGATCTCGACGTTGTTCGCTGTACTCCTGCGCTTGAACTGAGCCTTAACTTTCACCATGTACTCCACCCGACTGCCCTTGTAGCTTTCAATTGCTGCTTCTACCCATATTAGGGGCTTGACAGGCGTTGAAAGTCGATAAGACATGAGCTCAAATTCGCCGTCTGGTGGAATGAAGGATATTGTCCGGTCGTTCTCAAAGCGCGATAGTCGAACGCATTGATGAAACTTGACGTCTTCCATTTCAATTGCCTTGCCCCGGGCAGCTATGGCGACCTCGAGAGTCAATAGACTGGTATTGCATGTATAAGGATACTCACTCCGTCCGGTGCTTTCGAACATAACCTTGTCGTTGAGTCCCAGCCTCAGCTCTGGCATTCCAGACAAATAGCACTTCATTTTGACCGCACCAAGAATTTCTGAGCGAACAACGTTGCCATTGGCGTTCACCTTTGTGCTGGATGAGGGAGAGCGAGATACGGGTAAGATGGACGATCGCGTACCAGCATGTTGACGCTTTCAATAACGTCCAGGAAGACCTCGTTCTTGCGATAGCGAATACCCTCCGTACGCCAGGACACCGCGTTGGTCACAGCCATGGGTGGTCGGACCTGGACCTCGAGTTTGTGGGACTCTTGTGTGATGTATTCCTGGAGGATCTTGCTCTCGGTGGTTTGGGGGTACCCGAAATCCATCATCTCGTCCATGAGCTCGTAGATGATAACAAAGTTGTCCCGGATACTTTCTTCCTCGAGTTCCTTGAAGTACTCGACGAGGACTTGGACGAGGCGATGGAGGAAGATGATGATCTCTGCGACATTGCTGTTGCGTTTGGATAGGGCTAGGACTGCCAAGGGGGTGAGCTGTGGGCAATACAATGGATAGACGACGACACAGACGGTATAGATTGGAGTGGCGGATGTGCATGTAGTTGACGCCCTGGCTGGAGAAACAGGGCGTTACTTGCTGACCGTCCTCCTCGATGTCGAGCACCAAAGGCAGAAAGCGCTCGACATAAGATGGGGGCACATCGTCGCGATACGAGCGCTGGATAAGAGGCTTTCCCTTGAGGTCAAGAATGGCGATCAGGCTGGCCATCGTCGTCGTCGCTGTCGTCGTCGTCGTCGCTGTCGTCGTCGTCGTCGCTGTCGTCGTCGTCGTCAAAGCCGTGCCCGCGACGAGCACTGGTTATCATCATCACGTGCCCATCGCGCTCCTTAATTGCAGAACAGAAATTGATTTCATTTCATTGCATACTGTTTCTACTTGTAACCCTGCTCTCACATCCAGCTTTCAAGTTGTCGATTATACTCGAGCAGGCCCTCTCGCAGAGGCGTGCAGGTATCTCTCGCCAACTTCACTTCCTTTTTGAATGTCTGTTGGTCCGAGGTCGGCTCAGCCAAAGTTAACACCGCGAAAACCGTGCACTGACCGGGTTTGTAGCAGCCCCCAGGCCGCCTTTCAACATCGAGGTAAATTGCACGCTTTGACTCCGAACCTGACCAGACCATATGTTCAAGGATGTACGAGGGCATTGATGGAGTCTCGCTCACCGAAGACCAAATCTCAGCGAACACGACAAGGTGATCCATCATCAGATTAATATCCGGGACCAAGAGACCACCACCACGGGAAGATGTCACTTGGGGTACTACCAGCTTATTGACTTCGGCGACTGCCTGAAGCACCTCTCGCAAGCCCAAGGCTCTCTCTAGCTCCTCCACGTGAGCTTTCTTATTATACCTGTGCAGTGGCACTCACGCTGGCGATAAGTCTGCAGGGAAAGTATGACTTTATAGGCACTAGAGCCTTGACCCAAGTCCTAGCAGCCTTCAGTGCCGAAAGTTGAGTTGACCCAAGCAAAATAAATCTCACAGCCCAGACGCTTTCCCCAAGAATGCCGATGGCCTTCTGGGCCGCTTTTATCTGTTGGGCACGGTCCAGGTTTCAGCAAGGCCATATTCTGGTCATAGAACCCAGCGTTACCTGTCCGTCAAGCCTAGAGAATGTCCGTCAGGGATTGTTCGGGAAAGCTCGAAGTTGAAACCCACACTTCTATATCCTTGACGAGCTGGGGGATCGCGGTGTTTCTGGCATCCATGGCGAATCTGTCCGCGAACGCCCCGACATCGCGCTTCAGGTCCAAGAATTGCCTTGACATCTCGTCGGATTTGTCGTTGGTTTCTAGTTCGACCTTGGAAGATGGCAATTTAGACCCCCGCCGAAGAGTTCTTCAAATGCCATACGTACGATGAATTTTTCCATGGCTGCGATGGCTGCCATGCGGTCTTTGTCAGTCTGAATGTTTTCGATCTGCTCTAAATAGACTTTGTCAAAGCCTGCATGAAAATGGTGAGCGAATGTCAACCCATGACGGACTTCACAAAGAGCTCACGTTGCAGAATGTCAGCCGTGTCATTTGAGCATTCGATAGAAAGACGAAGACACGCCCTCCATCGCTATAGAAATCGGTCAGCAAAAACATGATAGGAGCATCAAGATGAACACTCAGCTAACCTGCTTCAAGCCCCGCCATTCGATTAAGAGCGGCAGAGCAAAGATCCCAAGCCACAGCGATAGCTTGAGAAATATCAACTCTTGCTGAACAAACACGTCGTCAATCTCTTTCGCCATGGCAGCCGCCTCGCTGATATCGCTTTCAAACTTTGCGACCTGAGCCTTGTCAGTGAACTGAGCAGCTGCCTTTCCAACGAGTTCATCATGCTCCTCCTCGGTTAAACCCTCATTTTGCCATCGCTGCAGAATCTTTAGACATTCTTCAGCAGACAACAAATCCTCGGGCTGTGGTGACATGGAGGGCGGAATTGAATGAAGGCGGAACTGTCTCAAGTGAACGTAGGACTCGAGGGGGAAGGAGGGGTTTATTACCGGCTCCACAACTGCAGCTGCAGCACGGCCGTACGGAATAGGACGGACTGAGTGATCTGGGAATTGGGGTGGTGCTGAAGAAAGAAAGCTTCCATGGATCTGGCGAAGCCTGAGCGTAATGTATTCAAGGGTTCTTATAGGGACCTTCCAAAGAACGAGCGTAATGTTGAGGCTTGAGTTTGGTGAGTCTCTTCAAAAATGGGTAGCCGAGTTCCCTAAGTCCGATGATTCAACAACACGTTCAGTAAGATAATGAGACCAAGCTAATGGAATAGACAGGATATTTCTTTGATTTTTCAACAAGAGAGCGTACTAGCATGGCCCAGAACGCATAACACTCAGTCCCACGGCGGGATCGACAACCAGCTCCAGACCTGTTCGGCATATTCGGTTAGGCCGTTGATGAGCGGTGTGCAGACCTCCCGAGCCAACTTGACCTGCAACTTGAATCCCTGTGACATGACCTATGTCAGTGGCCCTGACTTCGCCTACAAGAGACAAGGTAACAATAGCCTACTGTATTTGTCGCCGCTTCAAGACCACGCCCCAAAATTTCATTGAATTGGACTGTTTGGCTTCGAACCTGCCCGTACCAGTGTCAGTGGTTGATAAATTCTGGAATAGAGACCCCTCGGAGGCACTTACAGCTGACCATATCTCGCCGAACACGACGAGATCCTCGAGCATTGCATTGATGTCTGTCAGCGGCAGCTCAGTCGATTTCTCTGTGGGGTATGCCTGTACCAAAGGCGCCACGAGCTCGTTCATCTGTGTTACCGCTCGACGGACTTCCTTCACGGCCTCAACCTTCTCTAAGAATACAAATCAAGTCCAAATGGATAAAAGTCTTCCCATGTACTGTTCGGCTTACTGTCACGGTGGTACTGCAACGAAGCGATCACATTGGAAAGCTTTGGTCCAAGGTTTAGGGCCTGTAGGTACACTTTGGGTGAGAAGGTATTCGCCGAAGTGGATGGTAACTTACTCGCAATATGCCGCCACCCCCCAAGATTCCAATGGAGTCGTGCGCCGATATGATCTATGCATTTTCGCCTCAGCGCCTGACCAGACCAAGATAGCTGTTGCGCACCTCTGCATCGATACTGGCAGACGCACACATAGTCAGGATCGGTCAATATTCCGGTCACATGTTTATACGCTTACGCCTTGATATCGCTGATGAGCGGAGCGATTACGTTCTTCTCCATGGAAGTGGTGAATTTGGCGACAAATGCATCGATGTCTCGCTTGAGCTCCAATAAGTCTCTCATTACAACCTGAGATTTATCCCATTGCTCGAGTTCGCTCTTGCACGACGGTCAGTTATCTCTATCATCAGCCCTTCATCGAATTTTCAGAACTCACGATGAAGTACTCCATTTTGGCCATCGCATCGAGACGGTCCTGCTCCGTCTGGATGGTTTCGACCTGAGCCAGATAGACTCCGTCGAATTCTGAGTCGATAGAGTTTCAGCGGCAATGAACGCAAGATCGTTGGCAATGCTTACCCTTGAGGATGCTCCTGATGGATTCCGCTGTCACCATGGAAGAAGCCATAGTGTCTCTATATCTCTGTCGAACAGCATGGTTTAGGAATCAACTCTTCGAGCCAAGCATCACGGACGCTCACCAGTCTGAAGTCTTTCCATTCGGGCATCAAACCCACTATCACCCAGTGGTCGGGCAACAACCAGACCATTTGATCTGTGAGTTGGCGGAAGGTCTGGTCAATACGACCACCCAGCTTGCCGACCTCGCTGACTTTCTTCAAGAACTCGTTGACCATGTCCGAGTCGACGAGACGAGCCGACGCCCTCCTGATGAATTCGTTGCGCTCCTCCTCGGCGGGCCCAACCGTTCTCCACCGCTCTACAACGGCAAAGGATTCTTTAATGGGTAAGATGTCGATCTCTGGCTGAGACATGGGTTGAGAGCGAATGGAGCGTGCAATGGACTGTTGTAGCGCAATTCACGAGTTTATATGGTACTGGCGCAACTCCACATCGGAGGATAACCAGCGCCTTCGAACGGATGACGGAAGAGAGCGAGGGTGGACTTGGAATGAATAAGACGTAGAAGGAAGAGCGGCGAAGGAATTTTGGCGCACCTCGAATTACTGTGCTTCCCAAGTTCGTCGCAGTTAAGGAGGTGATGCTAAAAGATATTTCGAGGGCAAGTAGAGTTGGTCAATCGACAAGGTTCAGCGACCCAGAGCCAAGTTCAGAGGCTTCATGGTCTCATGCGGCATTCTAGACCAAAGATGTCGAAAAACCGTTCGGGAATGCTAGTGAAAACGAATCCGTAAAAGTTTTTGAAAGTCGAATTTAACCGCGAAGGTCCGGCGCTGGAAATCGACCGGTTCCGTTCAAGCTTCAACAACGAGCGCTTTTCACACACGGGCCAGAGATAGGTGGGTGCTTTGACCGACAAACCTTCGACTGCTGTCTTCTATTCTGTCCGCAAGTCGGAGATGAAGAAATGCCGTGGGTTGAGTATTCACATTGGGAAGACACAGTCAAAACACACTAGGACGTGATAGTGATAGTAGGCTTAAATCCACTTCTCGAGCTGCTGCTTGTACTCCTGCAGGCCATTTCTCAGAGGGGTGCACGTCTCCTGCGCCAACTCGACCTGGCTTATAAAAGACTGGAAGCATCGTCAAACGCCACGTATATTGACGGGTTAGAAATTGAAATACGGACCGGATTCTTCGCGGCGTTAAGACCGCCTTGCAGAATTTCGCAGAATTGAACCGCTTGACTTCGGACCTAGGCTCAATCAGTAAGGCAAACTTTTCGGACTGAAAGTATCAGACTTACGGAGGTCCATATTTCTGCGAAAATCAACAGTCGCTCCAGCATCGAGTCAATGTCTGGCGGAGTAATCCAGGCGGGTATAGACATTTCGGAGGGAGCGGCCAACTTGACCATGTTGGACATAGCAAGACGAAAGTCTGCAACAGACTTGACCTTCTCTGCGGTGGCTTATGAGTAATCCGACAATTGAGATCAGAATTGTCACAAACTCACTCTGGCGCTCCTCGAGGAGAGAGGCAAGAACAGGCAAAGAACCGGCATTGGGAGCGAGGACCTAGCATGAGAGCATCAGCGAAGCCCGAGACGCAACGAGAGGAGTCGTCACATTGAATAGAGCGCCCCCAACAGGTAGCACCGTTCGAAGTCGTTTGATCTGTCAGAGCCAGCATCAAGTATCGATCAGTCATCTCGGAAAACGAACTGACCTGTCCATCGAGACTACCGGGCACATGAGAGGGTAGGCGAGACATCGAAGCAAGGGAGCCTCACCGTTCAATGTCCTGGAGAAGCGAAGCAACCGCAGGCTGTAGAGCATTGCATTCAGCTACGAAAACTTCGATATCGCGCTTGAGATCGAGAAATTGTCTCGACATTGCGGCAGGCTGCTGGTCGTTCTCGAGTTCGCTCTGCAACATATTGAATCGTAGGTGGGGAGTACGGGCAACTGGGACACTCACGATAAAGGGTCGTAGTGCCTTTTCCGCGCTGTCGCGGTCTGACTCGGTTTCGATGTTGATGACTTGGGTTAGATAAACTTGATCAAAGCCTAGGAGAAGATGAAGACAGCTAACAAGCACGATTGACAGGAGCTTACGCCTTAAAACGTCGCTCGTAGCATCAGCCACACCGGCCGAGGCGCGCAAACAAGCCCTCCATCGCTGTAAAGCCAGTGGTGAGTGAAGGAGGTTCGCGATGCTCAATTCGGTTGCAAAGACACCTCTTCGAAGGAAATCCATTTGTGCAGAGAATCGGGCCCGTAAAACAAAGCATTAATCCACAAAATGAGGTGAACTTCGCCGAAAGTTCTGTCGACACCTGCGGCAAGCTGAGCAATCTCGGCAATGTTATCTCCAAATCCCTTGGCCGCAGCCTGATCTGCGAGGAGTTGGAGAGAGGTGGTCAAGAATTCTTCTTTCTCCTCGTCAGCGAGGCCATCCTTTTCCCAGCGCTGGAGGATGGTTTGGATTTCTTCTGGATTCAGAGGAGTGAGGGTCGCCATGAAGTAGCTGAGATTCGAGAATGAGGATGCTGGAGACCAGAACGTCCTTTTATACGCAAAAGTTGCTGAGAGCGTGACCAGAGATGAGTTTCGATATGAAATGGAAGTTATCCTTATTGCACTTGCCATTACCTGCTTGGGAGAAACTCGATCAGCTGGAACCACAATGAAGTGCTTGCCAATGGAATCGTGATCTCGTGGTTGAGCATCCTGTGTCCGATCCGAGGAAAGAGCACTCAGGAGGTGGAGCCGGCTACAGACGCAGTCCAGAAGGCGATGGCAAAATGGAGGGCCAGGTGAAGAAGACGCACGTTCAAAGATCAGAGTTCTACTTCGCGCCAACCATAGGGTCGGACCACGAGCCATGTGTTGGGGTATCAAGGGTAGGTCATTAGAGTAGATGTTCACGACCAGTGTCTAGAAGCGAATATGACATGTACTAGGACCTTCCCAACAAAGGTGTCCGTTCGTCCGACGACTGCGCAGTGGTAGGTAGAGATGGATGAATATCATGACCATCAATAGGCACTGTAACGAGTTCGGGCGTTGATGCACGGGGTTGATTCAAAGGCGCTCCGAAATCATCTATACCTAGACGGTGCTGCCTCTTCTTCCAGAAGAAACACATGACGAGTAGCGTTCCTTGCAGGACCGCGGCAACGGCGAAGGTAATCCAGCCTGGCAGGGTGAATAAGCAAAGGATTGGGATTTCAAGAGAAGGAGCATACTCGTCCAGTTGGTTCCGGGTCTTAACGCAATGCTGAGCACCATCAGCACTCCTCCTGGCGTTTGGATGCACATCATCGGGATGCTGAGGGCGCCAACGAGTTTAGATCGGTACGTGTGAATCAGTTGGGGTGCGTATTGAATGCTGGCAAAGACAGCAGCGCTTATTCCAAGGAACTTGGCCCAGGAGTAAGCCAAAGGGGGGAGAGGTTCTCCGGGGGATGGGCTTGGTACCGCGGTAATGAGGACGAAGAAGGTGATGAACCCAGCGAGAACACTTATACACGGTTCATCAGGAAGCAATGGAAGCAAGGATAGGAAGACATACAAGTGTATTGCCGTCAACCATGAGAAGACGATAGACAATCGCCATTCAGTCTTCAACGTTGGAGATTTGATGACGACGGTTGCATTGTCTGTCGGCAGGCTGATTCCTTCGTGCTTCAGGTGGCTGGGGTAGTATTTCATGTATAGGACGAAGCTGTGACACGTGTGAGTCAGATGAGACACAAACACGGAGGAGAAAGGACAGACACAAGGGTAAAGCAGAACCACTGAATTCCGAGCTGGAAGATCCCCGCCGAGAGCTCCAAACATCTTATTGGACCCTGAACAAGCTCAGCCCAGAGAACGTCTGAACGACCGCAAGGCTCTCACCAGAGGCACGCAGCACTTCAAAAGTCCCGATTGCATAGTCACCCTATTCCGCAGTGTCATCCATGAATGTCCGGCGACTTAAGAACCCACATACATGTTCAACAGCGCTGAGGCGGCGGAGGTGCTCCCGAGAAACAGATACGTGGGGCTCAGACCTTCAGAGGTCTTGGACTGTATGATGCGAAGGTGCTGCAGTCACATTCATGAGCCATCTGAGACGACGAGAGGACAAGAAGGAACGCTACCTGAGGCAAGTAAGAAATAATGAGCCCACAACAGAGCCCAAACGTCAGAAAGGTTGTGAACCAGTCATGCTCCTTGAAGAGAGGTGAGGATCCAGCGCTGAGCTCGACGGTATTGGGCTTACAATATCGCAGCTGTCTTGCATGGTGCACGACGATGACCGGGAGCAGGTCGTGGTTCAAGGCAAAGGGAGCTCGGCGTCAATGTCTCCCAAACAAGGCCAGTCAATCACGTCACTGCATGCAACAACAAATAAAGTGCTACTAGCTATAGAGTGTCCATCGTTATTCTAGTCAAAATGTACTGGGAGCACTATCATACAATTGTCCCAAGCAAGGTCAGTGAATACTATAAATTACAGGATTAGTCCATGCATGTCATTTGGTAGGGTTGCGCTTCCTAGAGAAGGCACGGACAAGCCGCGCAGTCAACGATTTGCGACGCTTTCGCTCAGGTACTTGTACTTCCACCTGGTCACCGGTCGGAGCATGAGCATCAAGGGATTCATGGCCGCGACGTGGTGGCGTCGTGTCCGTCGACCAGATACTTCTCTCGTCGTCTCGAGAAGGGAAGGACCGCAGCGAGTTGGGGAAAGATAAGAAGGAGTGATGGGAATGGCTGCTTTGCGACTTTCTTGGAACCAGAGATACCGGTGCCTTTCCAGGGAACGCCTCGCTTGCTGGGTCCACTACAGTGCTCACAGAGGAGCCGCTCGAAACACTAGGAGCGAACGGGATATAGTGAGGACTGTCGCTTGCGGTCGAGTCGGTGCTGTTGGACCGCGTCGAGCTGGGGATCCGACCAGGATGCAGAGGCTTGGCCGTGGGTAGATGATAGCCAGAGGCGCCATAATTCACGTTGTCGGGAGCTAGCCGATGAACCTCCTGGTCTATGTGTGTGAATGAACGGCTCCTTCTCCAATTGGGGTTTGCTGGCGGTAGTGTTCGAGTGCTGGAAGCGGGGGAATTCGGGGTGGAGATCTGGGTATAACGCTGTTTACGTTGATATTCCTTTGCGGACAGGGGCATCACAACATTCTGGCCACCGAGACCCAGTCGTGTAAAGCGAGGGGTCTCGGCGAAGGGACTAAAGGTCATCCATGACTTGTCATCTGAGGGCGAGGAGTCGGTGGTGCTGATCCGCGAGAGGGGAGAGGGATGGTTGATGCTGATATTTGGGGTGGACGCCGAGTGCGCGTGGTTGTATGGTGGGGCTGGTGGCGCAATGGCCGACGTTCTGACCTTGAGCTGGGGACGCTTTGTCAACTTGTGCCGGGAGCCCTCCTGCGACGAATGGGCACGAGCATGCTCCTGGTGAGCCTGGTTGCCAAAATTGATGGTATGGAGAGATTTTGCTCGGGATGTGTGTCGAGGGCCAGCTGGCCCGTGCGGGGCGCCAAAATCGGGGGTGGACGAGCTGCTTCTGCGGAGCTGATTGGGCCCGGAGGACAATGCAGGCCCAGCCAACGGAGATGAGCGCACTGGCTTTCGGGCTGACGAGGCGCTGAGCCTGCGGGTCTCGTACGAAGAACCCGGGGCGAGCGGCTGAGAACGACGCGATAAGCTTTCTTCTCGCGGAGGCCACAGCTCCGGCGGGCTCGGAGGGGGCAGCTGGCACGTTTTCATCAGCACTTTCCGCAGCGACAGGACGGAAGCTGCTCACCGTCGGGAGCCTGCGGGGGGGCGGCGACGACGGATGCATCGCGTCGACGAGGGAGGAATTTGGGGCGAAGAATGGGGCAGCGGATGCAACGTAAAGATTTATTTCAGACTGGCTGATCGGAAACTTCCATTTATAATAGAGCCCGGAAGACAAGACAAGAGGCGACCGCGACGGAGCCTTGAATGGTGGGTGAGACCGTCGTCGCCTCTTGGCAGCTGCAACGCTAGAAGGGATGATGAATGCCCCACACACCGTAATCGTGTCTGCTCACCGTTGTTGGGGAGCAGCGACAGGCCCCTTGGCCTTGCCTAAAAACAGACCGTGGGGAGACAAATTTCCATCGAAAAACAGGAGCCTTATATGTTTTCGGGCAGCCTGTAGCAAATCTTTGAAAATAGATCAATATCATGATACCTTACAGCAGGGAATCATTCGCACTCTATTGGTGGAGGAGGGGGGGTGCCTGACAGGTAATTAAGATTACTTTTAGGATGGGATAGTATTACTGTTCGCTCAGTGGGTCGGTTTCTTGCCTGCAGAGAGGTTGGGGTCAGCACAAGACGCCTCGCAAACACCGCTGCGCAGACTGACCGTCGACGAACATGTTCCGTGTTGCAGCAGGAAGGGTGACGGTCATACCATCAAGCTCTTTCGTCAGCTTGACCTGGCAACCCAGTCGACTGGTGTCGGTGAGTCCGAAAGCCATGTCTAGCATGTCGTTTTCGTCGTCCTCAGGTTCTGGAAGCTTGTCGTAGATTTCCTCGGGCAGAATAACATGGCAGGTCGAGCAGGCGACGGAGCCTTCGCAGGCACCTTTGGAAGGATCAGCAACGCCAGCAAAACAGCCGGCAGGAGGTGGATTTGCGTGCCTTCTAAATCAATGTCATACTCGTGAGCCACAGCCAGGATGTCATCGCCCTCATTTGCTTCCACTGTTCTGATAGGATTCCCCTTGGAATCCTGGAAATGGAGTTTGATTCTAGAAGCCCGGTCAGAAACGAGCACCTCTGAGGAGGTGAATGGATTCACACCCTGTTCCAGGTGCAGGACGGTCTATGCCAGCATGGCGACGAACTAGGGGGGAAGGGTGAGCTGCCGGAGGAGGAGGAAGGATCGAGACTCGCCCATGGAGGAATGAAATGTGCGCCGCGAGCATCGCAAAGTGCTCGGGCGTGCGACGCCGCAAAGCGTCCGGGAAAAGAGCCTCGTCGACGTCGAGAACATTGGGGGCAGTTGCTCGTCGCCGTCGGACACGATGACGGAAACGGAGCTGGCAGGGCACGTGACGGCAATATACTTGGACCGGGAATCAGAGTTTACGGTTTACGGTTTTGGCTACGATGGAAGGGCGCTCAAAAAGCTGGTGCAATGCTCGATTCTGTGGCCCAATCTCGAGTCGGGCAGCAGAGAATCCTCAGCAGCTGCACCTCCTGCCCAGATCCGCAGCAAATCCGCCCAGGGACGGGCAGAAACAGCTGCTACACGTGTAAAGTTTTGATCTTCTTCATCTCAATATTGCTCTTCCAGAGTTCTCGTCTCGAGAGCTACTTCAACTCCAAATGCTGCTCCTTTTTCCCCAGCAACCATGTCTGGTTCTCTGCCCTCCCGGCCAAAGTCTCCCTCCAAGCCCTGGGTCGACCCTGCTGCCTTGCCCAATTACGGCGACACCTCTGCGATCGCAGGCAACGCCCCAGACTATGTCAAGCAGCTCAACTACAACACCTACATTGCGTACGGTGTCGGTGACCAAGACTGCTTTGGACACAGCGTTGGCAAGTCTGTAAGGTTCGTAGAGGTGAACGTCAACCGCAAGCACGACCGAAAGGGCCGACTGGAAGCTACGACCGTTGCAGAGGTCAAGGTTACCAGGCGTACGTATCCGTCGGCCTCCTGTCCATCTAATCCCCGTTGACCATCGAGTAGATATGCTCAATGGCGCTGGGATGCTCCATGGAGGCTGTCTGGCCTATATCGTCGACAAGTATGTTCAGTCTTCCACCCTTTCTGGCCAACAAGCTAACACATACCAGCTGTTGCAGCACGCCCCTGGTCGTACTAGGACTGATTCAGAACGTCAATGGTGTTGGCGTTACCCAGTCTATGAACGTCCTGTTTCATGCACCTGCTCCTTTGTGAGTTTCTGCCACCGACTCAAACCCACCAGCCTCTGACAGGACCACAGGGGCACCGTCTTGCGCATTGTCAGCAGCTCAGTCTCCCTGGGCGGGAGAGTAATGTCGTCGCGCTGTGAAGTCAGTCACCTCTCCCAAAATTCATCGCTGGTTCTGACCACCCTCAAGGTATTGGACAAGGAATCTGGAAGAATCGTAGCATCTGCCTTTCTCAACAAGATGCAACCGGTCTCATCGAAACTATAGGTCATCATTCAAACATCTCGCTACATCTTGTTATATCATTCATCTGTACCATATCTCAGAACCTGTACATTGGAAATCGCCATTCGAACTCACCCGTTGCCTTCTTGAGAGGGACAGCTGTAGTTTCTGAATGCTTGAACGTCCGTATCCCTGTTCGCGATATCTTCAGCCGCGATTTGCAGTTTGGGTCTGGGCAAGCCACCTCCGCGTCCGTCGCCATCCAATCCTTCCCATCGAGAAATCTCTGCTTGGCCGCTAGCAACGGAAGAACAGCACCTTTGGCCTCGAGCTTCAGTCCAGTCAATGCAGCACCAATCTCAAATCATACCAAGTGAATAGATCGAGAATCCTTGTCCCGGAGGCAGGTACAGCATCTCTCCTTCCAGTGTAAAGTGATCGCCATCCTTTGCGCCGCACATTATTCTTTCGTTGGGTGGGCATACGACCTCCACCCGCAAATCGTACAATTTGAAAGAATCATCGGTGGTGGGAGCGGTCATCGTGGTGAGAGTACAAGTCAGGTGGTTGAGTTCTCAAACAAGTAATACAATTAATCAACGAGGACTACTTAGTAAACATAGCCAAGGAGTTTGCCTCCAATGTTTTTGCGACGAGCCTCTTCGTGGTCAAGGATACCGGAGGAGGTGGTCTGGAGGCCATGTCAGGAATAAAACTTTGCGCAAAGAGAAAAATCGTACCAAGATGATGATTCCGAAACCACGAGCAGGGAGCAACAAGTTGACCCAAGATTCAATCTGGGTAGCCTGAACGTTGAAGCGGGGGGAGATGACACCGGTCTTGTTGAGGCGACCGTTCAGCTGGATGACGATTTTTCCAGAGCGATGGTCATCGATGATCTCGAATTCACCGATGTAGCCTGCAACAATCGTCAGCATATGAAACGCGGTTGGTAAGAATGATGTGGATTCCTCCGTGAACTTGGATAGGTGGAGGGTAGCAAAATCCAAGTTGTTTGGTTATGGGAGACGGTCGATGTACCGGAGCCTTAAAACGACTAGCACGTTTGGTGAATTTGTGCTAGCCGTAGTTATAACTCCGGAGAAGGGGTGGTGGATCAAACTGAAAGAAAGACTCACCGTGTCGCTGCATAACGCTCAAGAACTTGACCACGACCTTTGAGGAGGGCCGGATGAGGACCTGGCGCTTTCCCCGGCGCTCGGCATTGACAATGTTGTTGAGGCAGTCGTTCTGGTCCACGATGAGCACGCCAAAGATAAGAAAAAGCAGGGCCACTCACCAAAACGGAGACTCGGACCATTTTTGTGGAGGAAAAGAGTGGGTCTAAGCAATACGAACGGGTGTAAGCGACAAGATTTAACCCAGTCTGAGTGTCGTGCTACGGAAAGCGCGAGTCAAACGGGCTGTTGAGGACAACATGTTGAGCGACTTGGAGCACCGCTGGCAGACACCGAGACAGCATAGAGAGCGCGACGATTTACCTTGAGGAGATCTTGAACGGCGGCGACGATGACGACGGGGACGACAACGACGACGATGAGCAGAATATATTTAATGATGAGTCAGCCATCATAAACTATACAGCCAACATCAGCCACCTCGGAAACTGCCGGTCCTGTTTGCGACCAGACGGCCCCTCTGAGCACATCGTCCAAATCAGCGCCAGCGTCGGTAACTTTCAACATGGTCTGTTCATCATCGCTCTCCAGCCATATAGCAGCCATCGCTGACGAGCTCAACAGGGTCGAGTCCGCACAAAAACCGTCAAGAGGGCCTCTCGTGTCCTGATTGAAAAATAGTGAGTCTGGTGCAGCGAGATCGCTCGGTTCAGGAGGATTAAAGACCCATCGTCTGCAGCTACCCCCGCCTCACCCTCGACTTCCACACCAACAAGCGACTCATCGATGAAGTCGTGCGTACCGATCCAGTGCCGTTGGAAAGGCTTATCTGACCGCAGACTTAGGCTGTTGTTCCCTCAAAGCGGCTGCGAAACAAGATCTCTGGCTTCACGACCCATCTTATGAAGCGTATTCAGAAGGGCCCTGTCCGTGGCATCTCCTTCAAGCTCCAGGAAGAGGAGCGTGAGCGCAAGGACAACTATGTGCCCGAGGTTTCTGCCCTCGACACCTCTGCGACTGGCCTGGAGGTTGATCCTGATACCAAGGTGTGTGTTGCTCTCCTGCCACCACTATCTGGCCTTGCTAAGCCCGTGGAAAGGCTCTCCTCGACGCCCTCAACTTTGACATCACTGTCAACGTTGTTGTTCCCGTCACCGCTGCTCCTGAGCGTGGCCCACGCCGGGAGCGAAGGAACGTCCCTGGAGCTGCCCGGTCGTGAGGAAAATGACGGAAATCGTTGCTGTCTATGTCCGGTATGCGACTACACTCTCATGTCATATGTACATTTCCGCTATGCATACCATTCGAAAATCCATCTTGAGACGCGAACATGATGCCGCAGATGCCGAAAGTGTTTGGATTTGTCGGAGTTGCCAAATAAAGAACCCGTTTCGCAATTTTGGTCGTCGTTCTCAACAGTCTGCTCGTCGTTCATCAGTGTCTCCTCACCGTCGACAACGTGCGCGACGCCATCCTATTCACGACCTGTGACGACCCCCAACCCTCCCCCATGACTCGTTCAGCCCAGTCAGACACTGCCACTTCTCCATCACACGAGACGAGCGCCGTCAAACGACGCTTAGCTCGTTCACCATCTTTATCACGGTCAACGCCCTCGAGCAAGAGATCACCGTCCCCAATAATCACCTTTACTCCGTCTCCCCTGTCCTCGGAGAGCAGCAAGGGCGTTCAAGACATCACCCGCAAGGTCATCCGTCAACTCGAAGGCCTGGGGCACCTCGAAGTGCGTGACATGGACACGGCATACGAGGAGAGCGAGGATGGTGACCATGAGCAGGCAGAGGTGGAGTCATCGGTCGTCTCGGGAAGCTCGACACGCAGGTCCTCCATCACGACTCCTATCCCCCTCAATGGCCACACGAATGGCATAGCGAAGCCAATCCCAACTCCTGTCGACTACGAGATCCCTCGTAAGCTTCTCCACAGCTCGATAGGTACACCTCTTCCGGTCTTTTGTGAAAGCTCCAGCGTTTGCTAACCCCTGGTTAGGTTTCCTCACTTTGTATCTTTATCTTGGCGAAGGCGACGCCCGTAAAGTCGTGCTTGCCCTATGGTCGGCTCTCTGCATCATTTACCCTGCAGACCTGCTGCGCTTCCGGTCCCGGAGGTTTGCTGCACTGTACGAAAAGATGTTGGGTTTCTTAATGCGCGATAGTGAAAAGGTAAGGTCGTCCTAATATAGCTGCTGTTCACCACCTGACGCCTCGACAGGATAGGGTGAATGGGGTCGTGTGGTACATCCTCGGGGTCAATGTCGCCCTTTCGTGTTACCCAATCGACGTGGCCACTGTGGCTATTCTGATGTGAGCTTTTGATTTGTTGGATTCGTGCTTCTGCAAACTCATATGTCGTCTTAGTCTCTCGTGGGCGGACACCACAGCTTCCACGTTTGGACGGATGTATGGTCGCTTAACGCCGAAGCTGCCCTCGCGATTGCTCGGTCTTCCTCTCGCCCCTCGAAAATCCGTCGCAGGTTTCATCGCGGCTTCGATTACCGGCGCTGCGGTCGCTGTCGGATTTTGGGGAGTTCTTGGGCCTCGTCGATTCAACGGCCAGGACGCAATCTGGACCTGGGAGGGGGGTGTAAGGAACTCTGGTGGCGGTGGTGCTCTAGGGCTGGCCTTGATTGGAGTAGTTGCGGGCCTAGTGTCTGGTATTGCAGAGGCTTTGGGTACGTGATTTTCCCCATCCAGCGATGCTGATACTGAAACTGCTTGATAGACTTGGGATCGCTCGATGACAATCTAACATTGCCCATCATTTCGGGTGGTTGTCTGTACGGTTTCTTCAAACTTTGGGAATACGCATCATCGTGGCTTTCATGACAGTTTTAATCAATGTCCAGTATGCTGTTATAGAGTCCTTTTGCTCCTTACAATACCACTTGCTTAGTCCATCCCAGGATACTTATCTATCGTTCCTTACGACCTCACCTCTAGGCTACCATCGCCAAGTACTTACCCCTCGGATAATATGGATGTTTCTAATTCTACGACCATGCTCTACGATACAACGCCAATAAATCTTCGTGTAAGCTAGGTCACGGCTGGAAAAGGGTTAGGAAACGAGAGGTCAATTTGAGACTATTCAGAACGTACTGTATTTGGGACCACCGCTCCCCTCTGGCACAGTCCAGGTGATGTCTTGTGAAGGAACCTTGATATCGCACAGCTTGCAATGAATGCAATTCTAACGAGCGGTTCATGAGCATCGACATGAGGAAGGAAATAAACACACCCACCTGTGAGTTGATGACCAATTTCTTGCCTTCCCAAGAGTCCTCCCCTTTATTTTCACCCTCTACATCAACGTATTCATACACCCCAGCCGGGCACGCTCGACCGAGGAGTCCTGCATACTCGCCAACATTCACTTTCACATGCGCAACACGTCGCTCCCGCTCTGCGTCCACATCTTCCTGTGAGACGGCCTCGATTTCGGCCTCCGCTTTGACAGCACCGATACCAGCTCCTGCTGCGGGGTTCTTGAGACCTTCCAGTTCGTTAATATAGTCCTTGGTCTTGATGACACGAAGATGAACTGGCTGATCCTCAGCATGGTTCGTTCCGGTGAGGGTGACGCTTGTCATGAGGTCAGTCGAGAGGGGAGGTTCAAAGGGAGGGTATTCGATGGGTGAATGGTTGCTGGCCTTTTCCGTAAAGGAAGAGTCTAGTGACGACGTTTTGTCCTGATACAGACTCTTCAAAACCTGCAAATGGTTCAATGCGCGGAAAGCCTTACCATTTTGACTTGGCCATGTTCAGGCCGGTGATGTTTGAAGGTCCATGGCACTCGGCCTTTGAAGAAGAGGGTGTCGATTCCAGAGTAAGCCATACCACCCCAAACACCCAATTTTGTCCCAAAGGAAGGCCGCAGGTTCCGTACTTCGTACAGGTCATCGCGTACCCACGAACGGTGGAATGCAGCATCATAGCTGGACATATCCGCTGGGGTATCCTCTGCACTTTCTGATTCCGAGGCTTGATTGTGGACGGCGTCCCAGGCGGCCTCAGCAGCCAACATACCGGTCTTCATGGCATTGTGTGTGCCTTTAATCTTCGCGATATTGACGACACCTGCAGAGCAGCCGAGCAAAGCGCCACCGGGGAATGCAAGCTTGGGAAGTGATTGGAAACCACCTTCCGTTAACACCCGAGCACCATACCCCACCCTCTCACCATCCTTCAGGAGGGTTCTGAAGAAAGGATGGTGCTTCATCCGCTGGAGCTCGCGATATGGGCTGAGATAGGGATTCTTGTAGTCGAGAGCAATGACGAGACCCAGGCTGACAAGGCCTTCGTCCATGTGGTAGACCCATGAGCCGCCGTAGGTTTGGGAGTCGAGCGGCCAGCCCAAGATATGCTGCACAGTACCGGCCTTGTATTGAGAGGGATCGACGCGCCAAACTTCCTTGAGACCAATGGCGTATGTCTGTGGTTCGGCTTCTCTTCGAAGGTCATATGTCTGGATTGCCTGTTTAGACAGGGACCCATGTGCGCCCTCAGCCAATAAAGTGACTTTCGAGCGGAAGGCCATTCCGGGTTCGAAGGAAGACTTCATCCGAAAGTCCTTGGTCAAGCCGACTTCGTTGGTGATCACGCCGCGAACGCTACGGACAGAGTTTCCCCATGGGTCCTTGGAATCGGCAGTGTCACTGAAGAGGAGTTGAGCACCCGCAAATCCAGGATAAATCTCAACGCCGTATTCGTTTTCCGCGATCCCGGCGAGCCAACGCGTGAATTGGGATAACGAGACGATGTAGTTGCCCTTGTTGCTCATTTGTGGAGGATGGGGGATTGGAAGTGCCAGACTCTTGGTAAGAAAGAGCATGCTCGATGACGTTGCTGGTTGTGTGAGTGGATGGCCCTCCGTAGACTGCCATTCAGGCAGCAGCTCGTTGAGAGCTCTGGGCTCCACAACGGCGCCTGACAGGATGTGAGAGCCTAGGAAACGATGAGTAGACGACGAGCAGATACACCGGAGCGACAGCACCTATTTCAGACCCCTTCTCTAGGACCACTACACGAATTTCGTTGCCCTTCTCCCTCTCGAGCTGCTTCAGGCGGATGGCCGCACTCAAACCCGCTGGTCCGCCTCCGACAATACAGACGTCAACCTCATCCTCTGCGCGTTCGATAGCCTTGGGGTCGAATGGCTGGTTGAGACGCACTGCTGAGGACCTCAGCGACCTGCGGAGGATATGGCGTGTGGGGAGGAGAGAGGCTTTTGAGCGGAGCATGAGGAACAGCGAGGACAAGTCAAAGCAAAACCTAGCTATTTAAGTATTTCTTTTCACGTGCACGGAACTTGATCAGGGCCAATCACATTCCGTGTATTCCGTGAAGCAACGAATGGATCCAATCATAATTCAAAGTATGGTACAAAACAAATTAAATCCTCTTAGGACGGTTCTCAAGCTGAGTAGCGTACTTCTCCAGCCCAGCAGTGAGAGGGATGCACAACTCCTGCGCCAAGTCAAGCTGCAACTTGAAGGTCTGTGTGCAAGATAAATCAGCGCGTTTATGCCACAATCCTTCAGGGTTCACTCACCTCGTTGTTGATTGCGTCCATTCCCTCCTTCAGAGTCTCTTGGAATTTCAAAGTCTGCTCTCGAACCTATTGGGAATTTTTCAGCTGGACATCGAATACCGCATCGCCGTTGAGCTCACAGAGGTCCATATCGCCCCGAACATGGCCAATTTGTCACAGATAAAGAAAATATCGGGTCGCAAAATGTCAAATTCGGTCTTGATTTCGGCCAAAGCTTCTTGCTTCTTATTGACCTCCGCAAGTGCCTTTTCCTTCTTGGAAAGGTTGACCTCAGCCGCTGAGTAGAGTCAGAACACCAGTCTGGGACAGATAGTAGAAAAGCTTACCGATGCGCTGGCCAAGCAAGACTACGAGAATCGTCCCAGTGACGGCCAATGCGATGAGCTTGGGTGATTTGTCAACATGAGAAGGCAACCTGGAGGCTTGACGAAGAACAACGTACCCCAACCATCGTTTCTGCAGCAGCGAGGCTAGCCAAGAAGGCAAGGGTAACTTCGACAATCTTTCAAAGGAGCCTTTGAGTAACTTGCCGACAGACCGGAAAGCAGAGGCATACCTGGCCATTCAGACTTCCGGGCAATGATGACTTGGTCGGGATTCTTCACAAAGTCGAGGGAATAACGGAACTCACCTCTCGATCTCCGACTTGATATTTTCAATATCGCTGCGCAACTGTTCGGCCGCTTGCAAAAGTTCGGTGCCAGTTTTCTCGATATAGGCATCAAACCTGATGACAAAAGACTCAATATCGCGCTTGAGGCTTTCGAACCCTTTCGACATCTCCAAAGATCGGTCATGGTCTTCGCTCTAGTGGTCCAAAGTCAGAAACAAAGCAGCTGCCATAGGGGGAAGACTGACTGCAAAGACCTCCAGCTCAAGGATGACATCCTTGCGGTCTTGGTCAGTTTGGATAGACTGTACCATGTCGATGTAGACCTCGGAGAATCCTGCAACAAGGCATCAGTTTCTGATACTAGCGTAGATGAAATATGGAACTCACTCTTCAAAACTCCAGAGTGCTCGGAGGCGACATCTCGCGAGATGTTGAGGTGGGTAACCCATCGCTACAACAGTACGTTGAGCATATTGGAGAACAACACGCTCGAGCGACTGACCTGGTCGTAATCGTTCCATTCGTCGAGGTAGCCTTTGAGGTCAGGAAAGTCGCCACCAAATTTATCGACCAAGTCGGAGAGCCCGCGTTTAACACGGTCAAAAGCTTCGTCAACCGCGATGGCTGAGTCTGAGACTTTGGCAACGTTCTCGGCAAACTCGGTGGTGTCGCCTGTCCGCAGGTCGTTGATAGCAGCCCGGAGGAATTCGTCGGATTCTTCGCGGGTGATGCCTTCGGTTTTGTATCTCTCGAGAACCTTTAGTGCGTCGAGATAGGCCTGGTTCTGGGAAGCAGTTTGAGTTGACATGTCTACCAGTGGAAAGGACTACTAGTGAGGTTTGGATGCTTTAGTGCAACTCGAGAGGGTCCTGTTTATATAGGCCCGAGAAGAGAAGCACGAGGGCGTTTCCAATGTGTGGAGAATGACCAACATAGACGTTGTTCGAAACAATCGAGGTGATGCTAAGATAGGAAGGATAGCGAAAAAAAATGAGATGGAGTCGGTCTGGGAAGCGAAGTGGCAAGGACCACCTTATCTGCACGCAGAAGTTGGGAGAATACATAGGAGCTGGTTCAGCTCCGTAGGTTCCTGGTTGGGTCCTCTGCTTGGTGCAAACAGGAAATTTTGGAAAGGACCAACGTATCTTGACCGATATCTCCCGTGTGGTTCAATCAGTCGGAAACATGGCACCTCCGTCTTGCAATCAAGAGCTGAGGGCCTCACAGGCCTATTCCAGGAAACCAGGATGCCCACCGGCTCTGTGGGAATTAGACCATGGGGAGTTGTCTCTTGTCGGAATCTCTGCAACCGTGGCGGTAAATGAGCACGGTTTATGGTCCGCTACATTCAGTGCCAAGTCGGTGCTTTGAGGATTTTCATGTTCGAGATGTCGTCTAACCGCCATTACCGATCTGTCTACGGCCAGCTTTCATGTCCGGCTTCATCGAACCCGGAGCAGAGTCCGTTCATACTATACCTCAAAGTTTCCGGAACCGACAGATTCGATGCTCTTAGTGGCAATCGGCAAGTCTGAGCCAGAGGCGACTCCCAGGTGCTCGCTCCGGGAGCGATGGGGGTTCTGCACAAAGCCTGAGGGCGTCACGGCAGGCCTTTCGAGGTATTCATCCTGCAGTTTGACTTGGGGAGGATCGTTGCAGAGGAAAGGTGCTCGGACTGGTCAGCAGAATCGGATCGTGGAAGAGAAGAAAAGGAACACAATAAATCATTTCCCACAACCCAAACAAGCATAGGCTCATGTCGAAGCTACTTCGCTCGAGTCTCAAAGACAATGCATACCGCTCGCTGGCCAGCTTCCCCGGCACTGGGTACGCCCCTCAAACGATCGGAGGCTTGGAATCTCCGTTTAAATTGGACAGATTCCATGGCCATGGTGGTAGAGAGGAGCAGGACAACCGGAAGACATCATCATTATCTCACTGGCTTGGAAATAACCAAACTAAAGTACTATGCTCGATAGCTACTGGTGGATAAGCAAAAGACAATTCACACGCACTAAGCACTATGATGATTCTCGAAGCTTTGCTGTCGGTGTCTTCAGAACGACGACGTCCGAAGTATCGTCCTTAGATTCCCTCCGAAGCTCGCTTTCCATTACTGCCTTGATCATTTCACTACCCAGTTTCCCTGCTTCCTCGAATCTTTGGTCGAAAAATGTGCGAGTTTCATCGAACCGTCTTCGGTACACTTCGAAATCTCCAAAACTAACACACTGACTCCACCCTCTGGCCGCAATCACGAACTCGAGGTCATCCGGTCGGTGCCAGCTATCGAATAAGGCCGAGCTGATTGCGGATCTCAGGAGTGATTCCGAGAGAAAGAGATGTTCAGCTACTCCAAGAAAAAGTCGGAAGAGTGGAGTCGCCGCGACAGATAGATGATGGTACGGATTTATTCCGAGATGCGCCCAACAGTCAACCATTGCGAGGAGAGAGAGATGAGAGTTGGGTCTATTTTTCAAAGGTGGTGAAAGATGCTGGTCGGCCGGGGAAGCAGACGGAGCCTCTGTAATAGAAGGGGAAGGACTTGGACTCGACGGTTTAGCGATTCCAAGGCTGAACTTGTCCAGGAGCTCAGCAGAGAGTAGGATCGGCTGGCGACCCTGCTGTTTCTTGCTTTTATCTGGGCCGGAGACTTCCGGTTGCCCTGCATCCCAATCCCCGAAGACGGTCTCCCTGCCCCATTCTACTCGTTCTCGAAGCGTTTTCGCAGCCTCGGCACTCCCCGCTCCACCTTGAAGCATGAGCTTGAACAGGTCACTGGCGCTTTTGGCATACTGATCTATTTGAGTTCGAGCACTGGGGTTGAGAATGGCGAGGCCGGCATAAACGTGCCAAGCGTTCGAATATATTCGAAGGGTGAGGTTGACCTTTACGGTCTCTATCCCCCCAACGTACAGGCCTTGTTCCCAGGGATAAGATTTGGACGAAGCCCACGCTGTTCCCATACTACAAGTGACTGAGGTCAATCGTCGATGCACTGGAAATCCAGGTAAAATACTCGCCTCAGAAAAGCAGCATGGGTCACAGCCTGCGTGTTCGCTGTGACTGAGTCGTGCTCCTCATAAGTCAGGTACACGAAGCGGGATCTGAGACAGGAGAGAATGGACTCCACGAGAGCAAGAGCCTCATCTGTTCCGCGATGCTTGATTAAAACCTAGATCCGGGTGAGGATGGGTACCAAAATCAGTGGATGGGAAGTCACCGACGAGGGGCTGGCCGACGGGGCTCACGCTGGGCCCATGTAGCGAATGGCAAGAGACGATATGGACGTCAGAGGGAAGGTGTTTTTCGAAGGCGAGCCTCTCTGGGGCCTTGACCGAGGTTTGGCCGGCAACAACTGCGTGGACCTTGGTAGCTTGGGTCGAATTAGTTGGATAACGCGGAAAGCTGAAAGACGTACAAGGACCGTACTCTGCGACAACACGATCGATGTACTCTGCTTCCACGGAGTAAACGATGAAGTCGGACGACCGAGCTACAGCATGACCGTCCTTCATCGGCACGACATTGGGTGTACCTAGAGGAGAATGAGAGGGAGCTTGCCAACATTATTTCGTTTTGCGCACCAGCATAGTCTGACTTGAGCTTTTCAAACCTGTCCGGGAGATCGCAGACATGGATCCTGGAGGAGAGGATGAGAAAACGGATCATCGGGCAAATATCAGGGCGACAACTTTTTCCATCCGGCTTCGTTGAAGTATTTTGCGTACATTCTGCCCATGGCTCCCATGCCTATGAGGCCGATGGTGGGCTGGTCATCGCGGGGGGACGATGGGGAGACACTTGGAGCAACGTTGAGGGGAAGATGATGGGCGTCCATGGACAAGGCAGGGGCGTGCGAAACACACCTTGACCAGAGCCTGCTCGATGCCCAAGAGCTCCTTCCATCCACCCAACGACAATGCCACCTACCGCGATGTCCTCATGTTTGAGGAACGCCTCAAGACGACCGCGGCCAGTCTCCAGCGTCGAAAGTCGAAATACCAATGTGTGTAGCGTGGATGGCCCAGACACGACCGCTGACCCTCAGCATTCCATTCACAGTCTTCCTTTGCCAGCTGCTGCTGGTCATAGCCATTTTGCTCTGGGAGGCCCTGCTACCTCCAGAGGCATCTGTCCTCGTCATCCCATACCGTCTTTTTCTACAGAGGATGCTGCCGGTTGTCGACAGCGACATTCGGCTGCCCCTGTACATTCCGAGTGGCCTGCTTTTCGTCAGTGTCACCACCCTGCTGCTCTTTTTCGCGAGTGGAATGTACACAGAGAAGATTGCATATGCAAACAGGTAGGCCGTATATTATAATCGTTCGAGTCCACTCCAACCCCATTCCAGATATGTTCCCCATGCCAATCGCGCATTGCGGTCCTTCAATATGGTTCTGAATGTCAGGAAGCCTCCCCTGCGCTCCAAATTTGCCTGGAATCCTCTCAATTTCTTCTTTCCTCGCCCCCACCAAACGGCCGCTTCGTCCTCATCCTCACTCTCGAGATCACCGTCGCCGTCTTCCAGATCCCCGAGATCTAGATCGTCGTCTGTTTCTCGCCCCATGGCCTCCTTGCCTCCTGCCTCGAACCCTCGCGGGGAGCTCGTGTTCTCTTCACGTGTCGACAGAGCCTTTAGGGAAGGGTACGAACGCTACCGGGCTCTATTCGAGCGCAAAAGGGAGGAAAAGGCCAGGGAGGAAAGCCGCAAGACATGGTGGGGAAGGCTGATTTATCGAGAGCTGCCTCCTGCTCCTGCTCCGTCTCCCGGGCACGGGCCGACCCGCAGCGTATCTGCCAGTAGCTCATCTACTCGTGGTCGTGGAGGAGCCCAATCAAGGAGTGCAACTCCCCCTACCGGGCCTCTGATGATGAAATCTAGGGAGCGGAGTAGGTCACCGTCTGGAAGCATTCGTAGCCGAAAGGAAAGCACACCTTCTCCCCCAGGTACTCCGCGTCTGAGAGAAAGACGAAGGAGAGATGGGGAAGAGACGAGCATGCGGACTTTGGCTTTAGAGAAAAGCTTGGAACATAGCCAGTCTCAACGATAGATCCTGTACTTTATAATTGCAATTGCACTTGGCAATACCACCTTATGTCACCGCGATACAAGCTGTGATATCCATCATATTCGGCATCAATCACTCTCTCTCCTCTACAACCACCACCTCCATGGCTGAGGAAAGAGTCTCCGTGGTCGAGCCAACAAGGACAAGGAGCATCCAGATCGCTCTTTGCGCCTCGTTTGTCACCACTCTCGTCGTTTTACGCTGCCTGCCATCATCAGACGACCCATCACCTGCAGGCTTCATTTGTCCACCCATTGGATTCTTCACTCTCATCCATCACCTCACTATCATCGTCCTCGCCTTCAGACAACGACGCAAACTCTATTCACCAGATGAAGTTCCCAACCTAGTACCCGTAACGGCCAAAACGGCGGCTGTGCTCACCTCATGGACGTTTTGTTGCCTGTGGTTGGTGACATCCATGTTTTATTTCATGGATCTCGGGAGACCAAGGCACAAGACGCTCTTCATCCTGACCGGGTTGGAGGCCGCACTGGTCTTCTGTGTGTCCGTCATGTGTAGTCGAGAGAGGCTGGAACTTCTCGAGCGACAAGCAGAGCAGCCGACCAGTCTTGTGTTCCTCGTTGATGAGAATGGGGAGCCTGTTGCGATGGAGGGACCTTGATGGTGCGTCTATGTTGACTAGATTTCTCATATTCTGACCACTGAAAGGCCACTAGATTTGTTGTGTACTGCCATCTTTATACTTGACGCTCAAATACTATAGCCTGGCAGCAAGTTGCCCACGAGATTTTTGGTATACCCTCCGGTCATAGCCCTTTGAGGAGTGCCTGCGACTGTATCACTCTGCACTTTTCCGAACGTAGACCTCTTCGTCTCGCATCGGTATGATGAATTCCATCATTTGTGTCGGCGGGAGGCAATGGTCCAAGACTCGGGCCACACTATTTCAAATTGCCGTTCCTGATTGGGACCGTAGGCCAATTTTCTCTTCCCCCGACCGAGAGCGTGATGAAATGAGCTGGTAAACGGGATTGGCAAAAGAGCAGACTCTCATTCACACAACATCCATCTGGTTGAAGGCCCTTTCATAACCTCGGACCAGAAAGAGCTTGAACCGTGGAGTTCGACTGTCCGTAGGTACGGAGAAGCCATTGGACTTGACATTCTCACTCTACGATCCTCAGTAAACGCAGCTCGGTACTCAGTACGTCCTCGGACAGCACGACGCGTGGGTGGCATAGGGGCCAATATACCGTTTTTGGAACGCGTTGTTTGTGGACCAAACAGGGTCCGGTGGCCTCATGGGGACCGCGAGGTCGGTTCATAAGAAACGATGGTGTGACGAGGCGAATCTCCTCCGTTTCGTTTCTGTTCAGCACCCTTATCTTCCCCATGGACCGGTATGTTGTTCTCTTATTTTTCTACTATCTCTCCTAACCGCATTTCATTTCAAAATCCAAGGGTTTCCCTCTTGGGCCCGCTGGCACTCCTGGGCTGCTCTGCGATTGTCGTGGGCCTCGTGTATCTTGCCGCTCGCCGCTTTGGCTTTGCGTATCGACCTCAGGCGGTACTCCGATATGTCCCCGGCATCTCGTCGTCGTCGTTGCCAGCACCGGCCAATGCCTCGGTCGCATCGTTGTCTTCGTCCCTCAGCCGAACGGTCAAGACCGCAAAGTCAACGATGAAGAATGCGACCCACTTGTCTGTACCGAAGGCCCTAGGATCCCGGTGGTCCCAGATCATGGCTTTCTTCGCAAGGCGCCATCGTAAACGCATTATGTTGGAGGAGCTACCCACAACTGCCTCCTCGGACGATGAGTCAACAGCACCCAAGACGGAATCACCGGTCCTGGTCGACCTCACAGAGACGTCGAGCGTCTCAAGTCCCAGAATACCACTGCTAAGGCTGGGTGCGACATCGCCACCACTTCGTTCCCCGACGCCGCTATTGGCATCTGTTTCCAGCCTTCTCGCCACACCTCCCCTCACTGCTGCGTCTTCCTCCGGGCTGTCCAGAGATTCACCCCCTCCTCCCTCTACTCCGCCCCCCCAACGTGGCGTGCGCCATTCATTCATACCCGTCTCCCCGTTTTCGTCTCCTCCATTCAAGGCCACACAGAGTAAAGCGATCGATCTACAGGACCTATACCCGGTGATGCGCCAAACCACAGGCCTCATTTACCCTCACTCTCGCGCACGCACCCCTTCGCCAGTCAGTCATAACCCATACTTCCTCTCCACATCCCCGATCCCCATCTCACCCTTCCGGTATCACCGGAGAACCCGAAGTCTCGGAGGCCTCAATGCAACGAGAATGGTCGCACCATCTATTTCGGCGGACGTTTTCAACGATGGTCCAGGCCTCCTAGAGCTCAATAATCCTGCATCTCCGCGTCGGCTCACGAGTAGAAGTACGGAGCTGCTCATTGATTTGGAGAACGGCGGGGAAGTCGAAGGCGAAGCGGTTCCGGAGGAGACTTATCTGCCAAGTGGGGTGTTGGTTCAGGCGGGTGGAGGGTCCGACGATTATTGGGATGGGGACCTTGAGGTTCCAAGCCCAGGTCCCCTACCGTCAAGATCTGATTTTACTGCAGGGCATGTCGTAGACCGTACAGAGGCCGTGGACACAGAAGGACCATCTGCACGGGTTGAATTCCCCAAGATCGTGTCGAACAATGCGTGGCGGGAGTGGGACGACCTCGACGAAACGGGTCTCCTGTCGTTGCACCTTGACGAACCTTCGCCATTGCAACCTATCTTACCCATCCCTACCACAACTCTTGATCTTCTAGTCCCAAGTTCCCAAGACCCCTTCATGGGTATCTCGTCCCCAACCGATCTTGGACTGGATCTATTTGAAAATCCTTTCGATGAGCCTGATGAAGGTGACCCGATCCGTGTATTGCTTTGTGCGGCGCAGATGGTCCCAGACTCGGAATCAAGGGATACAGAGTCAGAGAGGAACCAACCGATTTTGGTTGACGACGGAATGGACTGGGGTCGATGTGAAGTAGAGGACGCAGGGGAGGAAAAAGCGGAGCAGAAGGAGGAGGAAGAGAAGAATATGATAAAGGGCCAAGAGGAGGAGGGCGAAGGATTGGAGCTTGAACGGGGGGAAGAGATCGTTCCAACTACGCCCTGCGGCACTCACATTAGCCCAGAGGAACAAACCTTCGATGAATCTTCCGTCGACCTATTTTCTTCGCACATGCCTACACCCCCAGCCTCGCCTCCCTTTCCTTTGCTTCGAGTGCCCTCTGATGTATCGCCTGTTGCTGCACATAACGATGTCTGCGGCACCAACGAGTCGATGTCGAACGTGCCCAGAGAACCAACCGAGCTTCTTGATAAGGTGGAGTACACGGCGGAGGTTGTGTCAGGAGCTTCAGAAGGAACGGTTGAAACATTTATCGATGATCCTCCTCTTCCCGAGATCATTTCACAGGATACGGGAACCTCGAAAATCAGTCCCCCGCAGACGCCACCCCTACCAACCTCATCACTGGTACCAACCTCTAATGAAATAGGTGATGACCTAGACGATATGGACGCGGTGGTGGAAGGAGAGCTCGTCGACTCGGAGGACGACATTCAGGATCCTCCAGATCTCTCGCCGAGTCCTTCGCTCGACAACGAAAGGTCACGCCCTGCCTGGTCTCTCCGGGCTGCGGAAGCCCCTAGATTAGGGATGGCTCCTGAGGCACCAAAAGAAACAGACGAGGCGCAGGTGCCAGATGGTTCGCACCATCAGGAGCACGAGGAAGCCGCCGCCACCCAACCCTTCGACCAGATACCTGGAGCCTTCCCAACGGAGCAGACCGAACAACTTCGTCTACGAAAACCAGTGATCGGTATCCCCCAGGAAGATTGTAAGCAGTCCACACCCAGCATGGCTGGCCGATCTTCTGCGATAGATACTAGCTCGTTTGCGGCAGCTATCCTCTCGTTACGGCGCAAACCGGAACCCTTGGACGTCGCTTTGGCCATGCAAATGCGGCCAGGCTTGGGAGCTGGTGCTGATCCAGCGTGGATGGTGCGATTCATGATGTCGGTGTTTGGCTGGCTTGCTGTCGCTATGAGTGCTGGTATCGATTAATCTATATTCGCCTCGTTGCAGAGTTATCTTCTTATGCACGGCTTTCATTTGACTGTTTCATTATTCACGTTCATTTATGACCTCCACATCGCATCGTATCATACTCTACACATCTGCATTTTTCGGAGTCTGTACAATATTATCTGGACTTTTGCACGGCGTTTTCGTTATGGTATCCGTGTAACTAACCATGCATTTGCATTCTCAATATCATCGCATCGGAGTGATATTTGCCTGTTCTTACCAGGTAAAGGCCGAGTCTTTGGTCAGTGCAAACTCTTTCCTTTCATTCATCATCACGCGACATACTGACGACCATCGACCTCCAGAACGTTTGAGGGAAGACTGTCATCTCTGACAACACAGTGGTTCCATGAGGCAATCAGAATGCATACCATTACGTGCGTTGTGCCCGCCCTGTGGGCTCCAGGAGTGCACAGCACAAATGCTCTTGGCCGCCTCGTTGCTGAAAGCTATATAACAATCTGCAGGCTGTCGAAACCGTTCAAAAAGGCCCATCATGAAGTATGCAAGTCTGTCACTGTCACTTCTGATCGTGCTTGGTGTTTTGACGAGCTGGGTCGCTGCAAATTCGCTGCAGTTTCGGCGTGTACCAAAATCCTCGGTTTCGACGGGAGGGTCTTTATTGCCGATTACCAGCTCGGGTTTACAACCCCTCGGGACCAGTGGGGATGGATCTGGCAATAACAGTATAACCAATCATCTCGATGTTAGGGTGCGTCTCGAACTCTTCAATCCGTCGAAGCCACTGCATTGCTGAACGACCGCTCTGATCACAGTATTCAGCCAACATCACTTTGGGTGGCAAAGGTACGCCCTTCCCTGCCCTTCCTCGGCTTTGACTTTCCCGGCTGACTGTGCCACTAGATTTCGTCGTTGCATTGGATACCGGGAGCACAGATCTCTGGTAAGTGGTTGCAGGGAGCGAGCCCACTGTTCTCCAAGGCTCATGGAACGTGCGTAACATCAGGGTCCTTCCTGATGACAGACCCGATGGACTCTACAACATGACCGATCTTTCCGTACAGATGCGGTACGGGGATGGATCGTATGGGGTGGACGGTAACATTGCAGTTGCCCCCTACCAAATGGGCACATTCAATGTTTCTCAGCAAGGTGCGGCGCAGCTGATTGATAGTCGAGACGTGGTTCTGATTTCACGTTTCGTTTAGCATTCCTTCACGTGGAATCGGTGAGTGCGAGTTTATTTTGTTTGCTCGTGTCTCTGAACACGGGTTCAGTATACAGTCAGAGGTTTGAAGGAACTCGGGATCGACGGTCTACTAGGGTTGAGCTTTGACTTTGCGACAGCTTCCCCCATTAATCGTGCTGTGACGGCAAGATGGGGCGAGAACGCCACTTGGGGGAGCTCCGTTCTAAGAAACATCTTTGCTCAAGAAGGCCGCAATGGATCCAACTTTATTGCCTTGGATTTGTCGAGATCTGACGACTTGGAGGATACCGATGGCGGCTCATTCTCTATCGGGGAGTATGCAGATCCTTGGAAAGCTGTAGCCCAGGCCCCGAAGCTTTATCAGTATCCCCAAGGAGGCGACCGGTGGACGACGTTGCTGGAAGGCATTACCGTCGGCGGGACGCCCTTGAACCTCTCCTCGCTGATTCGAGATGCTCCCGAGGGTCGGCTGGTCGCACTTCTTGACACGGGCGACCCAACGGCCATCATCCCTCGCAATGTCCGGAACGACCTATATTCACGCATCCCCGGAGCTGTGACTTTTACTCAGGGCGAGAGTCGAACGTGGGTGATTCCTTGTAACACCACGACGATAGTAGAGTTCGCTTTTGGGTCAGTGAATAACTTCATTAAAGCTCCTCAATCTCACGTATGTTTCAGCGGCCAGCGTATTCCCATCCACCCTCTCGATTTGAGCTACCTTTCCGAACCGGTCACGCTCGGTGGACAGCAGTACACCGCCTGCGTTGCCTCTATGGATGGTGATGATGGGCTGTCTTCACTCGGTTTTGAGATGTCGTTGGGGGATATATTTTTGAGGAACGTCTACAGTGTGTAAGTAGTAGTCTTTGCTTTTTACTCTAGATCTGACGCTGACTTGACGAACAGCTTTGACTTTGGCGACTCGAACGGAACTGCTGCTGGACAGCCGTACATCCAGCTCCTTGCGCAGACAAACGTCACAAGCGCTACAGCACAAGTCGCTTCCATCCGAAACAGGACCATGACGGGTTTACCCCAGGAGATAGAACCTGCAAAGCTTGTGGAATTACTGAAAGCTGAAGATCCTACGATCCGTACTGCGACCTCCCCAACCACCCCTTCAAATCCGTGTAACTGCTCGAGTACTCCGGCACCTTTATTCGTGACGGGCCTTTCAAAGCGGGAGGCATCATCGACGGACGAGCCTCAGTCGTCCGTGGACAGGTACGGTCCTGTGATTATTGGGCTACTGGGAGTCAACGCGGTGATTGGTGTTGTTCTTCTCGCTCTTTCGGTTCTCAACTGGAGAGAACGAAGAGCGCTAGCTCGAAGACCCACGAGGTCAGGTCCGCATTAAGTTCCGGTCAAGTCTAATCCAGTGGGAGAGCAGGGAGCTCGCAGCAGTAGGCGGAACGAAGATCAGCTATCAACTACAGGATATTCGGAATTAACTGTCTAGAATGAGTGATTTATGGATCTTGGTATCAGCCGGATGGGCAAGAGTACCGATTGCACTATATTATTTTAACGTCGTATTGTACTTCTATATTGGGGCTGGAATCTATTTCGGAGGAGCGGGAGCAAACAAAACAGCTGCGACAAAGACTTATAAGCGACCACGCTCCTCGGCCAGGACGCCCTATCGCCAGCGAGGCTCTGTAAGACCTGCCCTCTTCGCTATCTCTGGTCCAAGCTTCCCGCAAAACCTGTAGGTACTGCGACGCCGTCTTGCGAATCTTCCGGGTGCAGAGGTTGTGTGCCCAGTGAGGTATCATTTGCTGTAACGGAAAACTTCGGACATCATGATCTAGGGGAAGCTGGGTTCGTGGAGGACTGGGCAGTAGACACAGAAGAGCCTGCTCGACTTGAATTCTCAACCGACCCCAACCACAGGCAATGGGATGAAGTCGACAACACCGTATAACACATCGTTCGGCGACACACTTTTGGAAAGTGCCTACCAATCTCTCCGACTGGAATATCGATATATTGGCTGGGGACAACGCAGAGGGTTAGAATGAGTAGCAAGTGACTGAGGCTGACTCGCAGGAGGGCGGGAGCGGAGGGCGGTGGATATAGGAGGGTGGTGAAGCGCCAGTGGGTGGGGAAAAGGAGTTCGAGAGCAAGTCAAAAGCAAGGAGGAGATCGTCCTCACATATACAGGGTGGGGAGAAGCGAACGGTTGGTGAAGTCGATCCCTTCTCCTCGCACCGCCTTCACCCTCCACATCACCCTCAGTCGTTTCGCGTTGACTCTGGTTACTGCACGACATGAAGGGTCAATGGGCTGCACTCATTTCGGCAGCTCAAGTCCGACATCATCCATGATTGCCTTATGGGCGACCACACTTGCACAGAGCCCTGCTGCAAACCAGAAATCACCTCCAAGTATAGACTGAGGCGATCGTGGACGATAGAAGTGGCGTCTGATCATCCTCATGGACCGATTCAACCAGCCCCCACCCCTCTATGCAGATGACGACCGACGATGAATCTGATTGGGGGTCTTGGCGCACCCTCCAAATATCTGCTGTCCAACGTGTGATGGAGACTCCTCGACTGCACCTAGGCCTGGTCGAAGCAAGACTCTGACGCAACCTCCCCGGTGCCAGATCCTATTTGAGGGAAGGTCGCTTCGTTTGTCTGCGCGGTTTTCATTTCATATTTGCATCGCATCTCATCGCATTCTGTCAGTGTCTGTTTTGTTCCCTGCCAAATGCTATCGGGTCTCGGCACAGCTTCTACATGGTCATTCGTGTCTCTATCATCACCGTACTGTGCTAGTCTTCACCGCGCGAGGGTTCCAGCTCTGCTTCTTTTCTTCTTCCACACCACACAAAGTACTGACAACTCTCTGGCCCGCATATCGGGGCATCCAATGCTAGACCAAGGGGTGCAGTGCACATTCTGATAACACATTGTCTCCGTGAGGCACCAAGAATGGTCCGCTAAGGATCCCAAGACAACACAGCATGGTTGCTTGCCGCCTCGTTGCGTGACTGAATGATATTTAACCATGTCCAGGGCGTTGAAACCGCTGAGGATTAACCCATGATGGTGGACGCAAGTTGGTTCCTCTCGCTCTTGATTGTGCTCGGCTCGACGACCTGCCAGGTGGTCGCGATTTCTTTCAGGTTCCGCCGAGTACCGCAATTCTCGGTGTCATCGCGGGCAGGGTCATCGTTTCCTTCCGACAACTCAACCGTGCAGCCTCTTGGGACAAGCGGACCGGGCAATAATAATATCACGAACCATTTCGATGCAAGGGTGCGTATTTTCGTCTGCTTGTCAATGGTGCCATTCGACGAGTTGAGAACTTGCATAACAGTATTCGACCAACATCACCCTAGGTGGCAAAGGTGATTTCTCCTTGTTTAGTCAAGTTTTGAATTTCGACTAACTTTTCCGCTGGTGACTGAAGATTTTGTGGTTTTCTTGGACACAGGGAGCACAGATCTCTGGTGAGACTTCGCCCTCGATTTCATTTAAGCGCACATTGACGGCCTTTGTGTCACATCATTAGGGTTCTTCCCGACGACAGACCCGACGGTCTCTATAACATCACTGATATACCCGTGCAGCTACGGTACGGGGATGGGTCATATGGGGTCGACGGAAATGTTGCACTCGCATCCTTTCAAATGGGCACATTCAACGAATCTCAGCAAGGTGCGCTGTCAACTCAAATTTTGAACCAGTATACTTACTCTTCTTCCCGTCTAGCGTTCCTCCACGTAACCCGCGAGGTAGAATCGGTGAGGACAGTGTTCTCTCCCTGATTTCGTCTTCTGACTACGTGACCAGGATACAGCAGGCCCTGGCTTGGGTTTGAGGGAACTTGGAATCCACGGAATACTTGGGTTGAGCTTTGACTTTGCCCCAGCTTCGCCTATCAATCGAGCTGTGACTGAACAATCAGGTCCAAACGCCACATGGGGAAGCTCTGTCCTCAGAAACATCTTCTCTCAAGATGGCCGCAATGGATCCAATTTCATCGCCTTGGATCTGTCGAGAGCCGATGACTCGGAAGATGTCGATGGCGGCTCTTTCTACATAGGGGAATATGCGGAGCAATGGGCAGCCGTAGCCCAGGCGCCAAAGCTTTACCAATATCCTCGAGGTGGATACAGGTGGGCCACACTGCTGGAGGGTATAGCTGTTGGTGGTACACCCTTGGACATCTCCTCGCTGGTTCGAGGTGCTCCTGATGAGCGATTAGTGGCACTCCTTGATACCGGTGTCCCTTACACGGACATCCCATCTAGCGTCCGAAATGACTTGTATTCGCGCATTCCCGGAGCCGTGACCTTCATTTGGCCCCAGGGCCCCCCGGGTCAAGTGTGGGTGTTACCTTGCAACACCACGACGGTAGTCGAGTTTACCTTTGGGTGAGTGTTTATGACCATGACTGTGATTGATCTCATGGCATACGTTCCAGCGGCCAGCGCTTCCCTATCCACCCTCTGGATTTGAGTTACCTCTCTGGCCCAATCATGGCTGGCGGTCACAATTACACTGCCTGCTTTGCCAATTTTGATGCCACTGACGATGGGTGGCCTTCGGCTGGCCTAGACGCGTTGCTGGGTGATGCCTTTCTGAGAAACGTTTATAGCGTGTGAGTACCAAGGTCCCCACCTCATATTCAAAGCTTACTATGCCTCCATAGTTTCGATTTTGGTGACGCGAATGGAACTGCTGCCGGTCAGCCGTATATGCAGCTTCTCGCGCAAACGGATCCTGCAGAAGCTATAGCGCAAGTTACTCTAATTCGGAACAGAATCATGGCGAATCTGCCACCAGAAATAGAACCTGCCAAGCTTCTAGAGATGCTGCAAGCTGAAGATCCTTCCATTCGCACTGAGACCTCCACCAGGGCTGGCAACCCTTTGTCCACGGCAAGCCTCTTAGCACATGAATTTTCATCGGAGGTGCAGTCGTCCGTGGACAGGTACGGTCCTATTATTATTGGGCTGCTGGCAGTCAACGCGGTGATTGGCGTCACTGTTCTTGCCTTTTCAATCCTTAATTTGACACAACGCCGGGTGCTGGCTCGACGACTGATGAGGCCAGACCGTCACTATGTTCCTGTGAAGTCCCATACAACAAGCCACTGAAAATGGCGGTGAAACCCCCGAGGATCAACTTCAAGTTTTGGACTAGTACGGGATGCTATTTATGCTCGGCTTCCATCGGATTCTGCTGTCGAGACTATGTACTAATTACAATTGTACGGTGTATCGGACGCTCCTGTCGCTTTTTCTACTATTCATTTTCAATTCGAATCTTACCGTAGCTTTCTCAATCTTGCGGAAATGAGCTCGGCAGCCTCCTCAAAGCCTGAAGAGCGAACCACAATTGTTCGCTGTCCTCAAGAAGTTTATCTCAATCGTAGTGACGCTTACATATATCTGGTACCTCGTTTTCTCGTTTGTTTTACCGATCTCCCTCTCGTTTGCGGAAGGCACGGTGATGAAAGTAGAAGGAGAGATCAAATCAGCCTGCAAATCGTTTACGCCCTGATTTCCCGCGTTTATGCCTGGAGGCATCTTTTTTTTTCAATACAAGTATTTTCTGCTGCTTAGGTTTGGTCAGGTGTTATCTACCTCTAGAAATATCTGGATTTTCACTGACGCTTTGTGGATACAGAGAGAAAGTCGCTAGACTTTGCGTTGGGAAACCGCCACCGTGAAGGCCGCTAAATATGTAGATGCCATCAGCATCAAGCTCAGAGCATACGTAAAAGCACCATGCTCGCCTTCGACCATTGATCTGTGACCTCACCTTCCTCCACCACCACACCATCCCTATGTCTGACCAGTGGGGTTCAGCGTGCTGCGGCCTGTTCGCCATATGTGGTGTCAGCTCTGCAGAAGCTTTCTGCAACACCCGTACGTCTAGCAAGGATGTTCGTGAAATGATCCTCACTGTTTCCTGTCTCAGGAAACTACGGGGCCAACGGCTGCTGCTGTTGCGGGAAAAACTCGCAGGCAGGGTGTTGTGGCAGCTGCTTTGGAGAGCCTGATGATCCATTCGCAGAGGATGCCGACTCCCAGAAGAAGGAGGAGAACACAGCGAAGAATGCCTCTGGAGATGTCAACGCCAAACAACCTCCCCCTACGCCAGAACTTCGCGTTCCCTCCAGTTCTGCGACTTCCTAGCTGTCCAATTTGCTATACCAGAGACACTCAGAATCCACGTATTCACAATTAATTTTGATATCCACAAATGTGATCCACTGGCAGGACTGTCTAAGCGAAACTCTATACATAATGTCCATATTTCATTGCCAAGGCTCGGTCGCCTATCCCTATTTTTGTGCGTATATATGGGTTTCCATCGATGTACCTCGTACAATTGTCACTGGCATCCATGAAGACCAGGAACAACGAAGGTCAATCCCCTCGGCTGGCTTCCCCGATCGTTCCTCGAAATCTACTCTCCAATCTACTCTCCGTCCCATGGCTCCAGAGCGATCTGCTGAGGGTAAGTAGGCTGTGTTACTGGCGGCGGCGGAGACGGGGCGAATGGGCGTTGATTGTGATGATTATCCGAATTTCTGCGCGACATCGGCCCCTCAGAACCGAAGAACTGGCTTTGGTCGGAATCGGACCAGTATTCGAACGAAGCTGGAGAATAGTCGCTCATGGGCCCACTCCTCCACTCCCCACCCCAGTCGGAAAACGCGGTGTGCCGCCCATATCCCGGTCCCAAAGCGTCGACGCTCGCAGGCATTCCACAACGCTGACCAGAACGCTGAAGGTCCAATCGTCGAGTCCGGCCGGTCAAGAACGCGAGCTCGTCTATCCCAGAGCCGGATGTGAGCGACTCGCTCCCGTCTGAAGTATACGCTTTCTGGAGCATACTGTGAAGTATGGGCTAAGGAAAATGTGAGATTCTAACCGTCAATTGTCGAAAAGATATCGTCACATACTACAACCCGAGCAGCACGGATATTGATACTGGCTGCGCCCTCGAATACCTTGCAGATGCTCTGTAGCTCCTCGAGAGGCGGGGGCTGCAAATCGATTTGATTTCTGCGGATAGCAACGGCACCGACGACAAGCTAGTGATATGAAAATGAGGCAAAGGATGCCTTTTCGAGGTAACCGTACTTACGGCAGCAGTGAAAGCAAACGACCAGATTCTCCAAACGCGGGAGCAAAGACTTGGTCGTCTCAGATACTGGTCCCTGGTGTGTTGAAGGATGACGCAGGCGCTGGCGTACGCTGCATGAACCGATTGACTATAAGCACTGTTAAGAGGGTCTGAAGGGCTTTCTAGTAGTACCCGAACAAAGTGTGCCCGATGTAAAAACATCAACACTAAAAAAGTGTGAGGTCATGTACTGAGCAGCCATGAGAGGGGTAGGAAGAAAGTGCGCACTGTACTCCTGATAATGTGATTCAGAGAAAATTGCTTGAGATACGGCTACCCGAGGGTTTTGAACCTGTTCATGAGCTGTAGAGAAATCTCGAATCCTCTTGTCAAGATCCAGGATGGACTCGTAATTTCGAGGCTTCGAGGAGAGGACGATAGTAACCAGTGGCATTAAACACTCTGCAGTTGCCCTGCATCCCCATATCCCGTCTGCAACCGAACGGCGGCATAGTTAGCCTAAGATGTAGCTCACCGAACGAGATACGCACATCCAGCAGGGACTTGGCCACGATCAAAAGTAGTCTCGTCTTCTAGAGAAGGTATGCGACATTTGATAGATGACGTCAATAGGCTGGGCGGTCGGCCAGTGACTAGACTCTGAAAAAATGCCGCGACGGAGGAGGAAACTTTATCATTGAGGTCGGTCATAACGGAGAAAGAAAGAACGACCGAACCTGCCAGAGAGCACCCGACATCAAGTTCCAAAAATATAGGCGTCGCTCGTAGACCTCCAGTCCTTGGAAGCCCCACGGTACTGGGTCGGTATCTGTGTGAATCAGTGAAGAAGAGTTCGTGATTATTGAATGTATGTGACGCACGCAAACCGATCTGCAACATATTAGATTGATCAGTAGTGAAGCACGAAAGGATCGTGTTGTACCATACCTTGCCTGCGACCTGACTGGCCAAGTCTAGCAGTGCATACGACTGCTGTAAATTCTCCTCCTGCCCGCTCATGCCGTTGTAGATGCTCATCAGATGGAGAGCCTGTGAAGGAGTAAGCTACATAGTACGGGCGCCTACATAAAGCTGACCTTGACTGTCATGACGGATGCATCTTCGAGAACCGGCTGCAAGGCCAACGCGGCTCGCGCCAGGCGGTAGTAATGCTGGGCTTCCAAGTCGTACGGAGGAAGCGACAAGTCCACAAGACAGCCCATGGCAAGAACCGTCAAGAGCAGGCCTAGCTCATGGGGTCCATAGTGAGTAGGAACTCGTTTGTAGACGGCTGGGATGAGCTCGTTGACCAGCTGCTGTCGTGAAACAATGCTGAACATCCACGTCAAGTTTTCAGCGAACTTGTCACACAGGAATAGCGCCCGGTCAAGCGCCGGCAGGAAGGACTCGATCGAGTCTTGGATTGGCTGCACATCCTGAGACTCATGGAGGCGGAATGGGAATGAGAGATAGCTGAGGTTGATAGCTGGTGGAAAGTAGGATGGGTCTAGCACTTTCATCACCGGACCATTTAAGGAGGGTGATGGCGGCAGATCGATTTGGTGCGACATCTGCGAGGAGCGCGTGAGCGTTGAGCCTCATGAATCAGGGGCGGTACCTACCATTAACAGACTCTGTAGTGGTAAAACCATGTGGGTCAGAAGACATCGGCGGTCGCGAACAGCACGAAAAAAGACAAAAATTCGCACCTCAGAAGCGCCTGTGGGGCCGAAGAAACTCGTATTTCCTTGAGAATCGACCACAAGGTTGCCCTGAACGTGCTCACTGAGCCCAGGAGAGCTGCGAGCACTCTCGTCCGACGGTGATTTCGCCCGATCGTCGTCAACGTCCTCATGCCTTCTTATCAGCAACGGGTGAGGCTCGTCTGAGCACGTCCCGTGGGTAACGGCCAGTGCATCCTCCAAGGCGCGCATGCGTGACTCAAGTTTCGTCAATTTCTGCTGGAGATGCTCTGTGGCAGCAAGCACGAATCTGTTCCCGTTGGTGGCTCAAAAAGAGGTGCGACCGAAGATCATGGAGCTTACCTATTGCCCTCTCCTGGAGGGATGGTGCCTATCGACAGAAGACGTTAATTTAGCAGGGGTCTTCGCTGGGATTGGTACCGACCGTTCGGGCACAGTGCTGAGCAACCACGCTTCACGCACGAAGAACATGGCAACATTTTGTCGCATCGTATCTTAAGTCGCCTACATTCTGCGCAGGCAATCTCACCACTGGTCGATCGAAGTATCAGCTGATAGACGTGGTAATATTTGTCAAATAGGTGAGCTCACCGACTGCGTTTTTCGGCCTTCGAAGGCGTTCTACCAAGGTTCCCTAGAAGCCAATAATTAGACCTGGTAGGTCGCTCCTCCGTCGTAGCTGCTGCTGGCGAGGCCGATGGAGAGGAATCATCTGAAGTGGATTGTTGAAAAGCATCGAGGTCTTCCTTTTGCATGTGAAGACTACGACTAGCCCGTCGTCGTTTGAGAAGTGTTAGAAAGTCGAGGGAGTCCGTTCACTGAAGAGCGAACGAATAAATGCCAGGTTCACCTCGAGCGCACATCTTTTTTTATATTTTGCCTGTGGATATGGCCGAGCCTATTAAGAAGAGCACCTATAGGTAAGCGTCACTTGAAATCCTCGAACCTGGACAGGATGACTGTATTGAGGATTGGATGAATGGAATACTCTGATCATCAACGCCACAAGCACACGTGTGTACACCAGAGACCCAGGAGTCCATCTCACCTTATCGGGACCGCTGGTTTGGAAAACGAGAGGGGACCACCGTAAGGAAATAGTTGGTTTCCCTTGCAATGACCATCTTTTCACCTGCGCAGGTCATCTCTTACGTATATCTTCTCACCACGCTGGAGTCCACCTTCTCACTGGCACCACGAAATCTGAGATGTCCCAGTCCGGCTGTCGGTCGACAAGCACCTTGTGAAAAGGTTTGGCAAGCTGAGGTCTAAAAGAGGGAACGGGGCTTCGGTTTTGTGGGGCATGGAGGGCTGGGCGCAATTCTACGCAACTATGTAGAAGGTGCGAAAGGGTGTGAAGGGGGAACTTGCCAAACCGATACTTGGGTGTCTTATCTTCAATGCAAGTTCCTCGAAAAAGGGCGAGAGATGCGAGCAGTCGCGCCCACGTGGTGTGCTCGACTCCAGATGATCATTTCGATCAGTCGCCAGTTCGCGGCTAAGTCCCCGCCCCCTTCGGCGATCACGCTCGAATGGCTTGATTCGTGTTGCCAGCCCAGGAAAACAAGAGAAAGCTCCATACAAAGGATGGTATCAATTCTTGTCCAGCCGCTTTTCTCAAGGTCAGAGTCGTGGGGGAACAGATGGAGGGTTTCGCGAGACCGATCCAAGTAAGTAAGCAAGTATTGGTGGGCCACATCTGCCACAAAGGTTAATTTCCGGATGCAGACTCCCGAAAAGATTCCGCGGTGGAAGCAAGTAAGTATAGCTATCGAGGCGATCTCTCGTTGGGAGTGCCAATTCCAGCGAAACACTCCAGTTTTTAGCTGTAGTTGCGGTCAAAGTCGGAGAACATATGAACCCTCCCCTATCTACGTGGGTACACTTCCACACAGCAGCAGCAGACCTCGTGAAGCGCATCTCGGGGTGTCGTCAGCTTTGTGTAACTGTATATTGCAATGCAGCCGCATGCAACTCGTGTAAAACCTCTGTATCAGGGAACTCCAAATACACAGCGCTTACCATGAAACGCCAACTAGACGCCACTTGTTACGTATTTAGGGCTGCTGACTCATCTTGAGCCACAGTCTACTCCTGCAATACGCATTACGCATGTAGTAACAGCTCGGAACGCATTGGTGAGTACTTTTATCTTGGAGAACCATACTAGTCTACGATGGAGGACATGGCACATTAAAAAAATGCACCTCGAATGGCATATCTTTCGTGGCTCCGGAACAGCTTCTTACATCTGAACAAGAGATATTCAAGACACTGTGTTCTAGCTCTTGAGTGCCTAATCATCGTACACATTCCGTGACGCACTGTCTAGGGGTCTAGGACTTCGTCTATTGAATCTATCTGTTCGTACTCGCTATATCTCATTGGGCTTATCGAGCTCCGGGGTTTTAAAAGGCTCGGAACTCGGGTGGAAGAACGGACTTCATATCGAAAGGTCCTGCCTGATCGTCCCGAATTAAACTTCTGCTCGCAGGGCTCGAGAATGTAGTACGAGTCCGGTCAGAACAGCCTGAGTCGAGCTGTGAACGAGATCGAATCACTACCAGAGATGGGATGAATGAGCTGCGGCGAACTTGACTGTCCGAGATAGATGGCAGGGGATTGGAGTTTGGAGGGCGTGTTCTTCGTTCTCCCCAGCCCAAATCGTACCGCGCTGCTGGGCAATGCGCCTGGAGGGATGCGCAGTGCTTGCGCCAAAAATGACTCGGAAGTTTGCCACTTCGTCAAAGAGGTTTGCAGTCAGGTAGGTTCAGGACGTAATGGTGATGTGTGCCGTCGTTTGTGGACACGGAGATCGACAAATAGAGGCCAGATGACACAAAAAGTTTTTGATAAACAGGCGCCGTTGGCATGGCTTGCAGCGTTGAGGTTAGGTTACATATTGAGCGGCAAGTTCCCTCCGGGACCGAAGGGAACGACCAAGAGAGAACAAAATTTGCACGATTACTAACTACTATATGACTCGATACTTGGCGATTCAAATCAGCACGGCTGTTGAGTGGGGGGTATATGTATTGTCGTGTCTATTATAGTCGTATCGAAGTACATAAAATGAGTGGGGAAGCGAAAAATATATGGATACAGTAGGCAGCAAGATGACAGTGCAACAAAAAAAGACACATATCTATAGTACAAAACGGGGGTGTCGGTGGAATGGAACATGTAATAATGATAAAAGACCCAAAAACTGAAAAGTCCGCGGTTGAATCCACCAAAAAAAATGCGCCCGAGAGCCCTGAGTGAACGAATTTGGCTACTCCTGGGCCAAGTATGCCCGTTATATTGCAGAGAGAGGGTAAAAGGCGGGAAGTTGAATCAAACTTCGAGTTTCGAATCATCGTGTTTGGCTCGGCAACTCCTCAGGTATGCGTCAACCCCTTATTGAGCGGCAGTTCCTGTGATAGGAGATACAGGAGGTGTCGCATTCTGAACTAGTCTTGCAGCAGGGTTCTGAGGCCAGGTAACTGTGAGCATACCGTCTTGTAGAGCCGCTGTAACGTCGGATTCCTAAAGGGGCGAACAAAAGAAAAAAAATCGAGTCAACAAGGAGCACGAGCTAATATGGTGACTTGAATGCATACCTTGATACCTTCAGGCACCGGAATGGCTCTACCGAACTGGCCAAAGCGCAGTTCATGAAAGGCGAGAGAGGGGGTAGAGTTCAGGGATGGGGATTCGGAATCGTCGATCATGTCCCCTGCTGCAATAGAGTTGGCTGCGGCAACAGGATTCCGAGCAAGGGTTGTTGAAGCTCGGGCAGCCTCTAGAGCTTTCTGTACAGCGGGTGGAGGACGTCTTTCACCAGTGATGACGAGATTGCCCCTCTGGATCTGAAGAGTAACATCTGAGGTCTTGATACCTGGTAGTTCGAATATTGCAATGCGGGTATTGGTTGTAGGATCGTCGACGAGGTCCATTCTGCAAAAGAGATGATTAACAAAGGAGAATGAAAGTAAGATTGTTCAGCGACATGCCTTGGGGTAAAACGCATTGGTAAGGCAGGATTTGGCTCTTGGACGAGCCTCAATTTGCCGGCGCGAATGGCTTGAGCACATTTGAAGTTTGCGACTCGTTCCACCGCCCGTTGGAACATGGGGTTGGTGACCATATCCGCATTGTTGAGCGCAGATGAACGGGAAGCTTTGCTGGACATTGAGTGGCGTGGTTGTGTGCCTATGGGCTTTTGGACTTGGGGAGGATAATGTGTGGCGCTTCTCAAACTAATTGGACCTTATATAGTGTGCGGTGTACGCGATGACGCCGCGACTCAGTGCGACTCGAGAGCCCGTAATTGGGACTGACTCATGGACCTGCCTCGACCGATATAATGAGGCTGTGCAATCTTCGGAATGAGAGCGCGGATCTTGAAACGTAGCAAGCCCGATGGATTACTCACCAACCACTTGCTAAGAAACTTGCTAAGCAATTGGAATGGATTATTGACAAGTCTGCCGTCGCATTGAGTGTTCACTGAGCCGGAGGATACGCCAGCGCAGGCTACGCAAGGGGCGAACCGAATTTCGGCTTGCTCCACGATTTCGCCCTCCAGCTCAAGCACAGCCAAACACTGCGGAATGATCCGGGATGGGGGAGCGGTTCGACTTCGTGCAGAACACGCCAGATGCTCCTCGTCCATCTCGAAGGGCTCCAGCCAGAGATATGCTTAATTCTCGGTTTTCATCGAGTGGCGCTAGTGCGTGCTTCAAGGGTGTCCCCACCTCCGGAATCTTCTGGAGCTCTCGCGATTCGCACCACTTGAATCTCCACTGCTGGGCTGAGGGTAAAGCAATTGCTTGAGTTACTTCTCGGCAAAACGGTACTGCAATGCTGCGAGTACATGAAATCATGCGATGCATAATAGTTGGTGGATCTCGAGGCTCGGGCGGAGGGGTAAACTCACCGAGGATCGTACATTTGGCTTGGCACACGACCGCAGTTGTTGGATACTTTTCAAAGCTGTGTCGCTGAGTAGGGTGAAAGAAAAGGCTATAAGTAATGCTCTGTAATTCGCTGGTAATTCGCTGGTGGTTGCTGTAGCTCAGACTTGGAGACAGGCGCAGACAGGCGCTTGCCATATTGAATAGACACGTGACAGGTGACGCGCACGGACCTTCAGGGATGAACAGTGTGCGCGACGGCTGCCACTGAACAGTCCTGGCTACAAAACGACGACCACCAAGCAAAAATGAGTAAAGTGGTCTTTGGTGAGTCTCCATCATGGCTGGAGGTTTCTTGTGCTCATCTCGCCCGTCGCCAGTGGGAAATGTCCCGTATAACATGGGGGAAGACCAGCTGATAGATGTATTCAAGTCAGTGGGCCAGGTCGTTGGATTCAGGTACGCGACCAGCCAATCCTCCTCGCTCTGAGCTCATATATCCTCGGCAGATTGGTGTTCGACAGAGACACCGGCAAGGCCAAAGGATATGGATTCTGCGAGTTTTCAGGTATCCTCGGCTCGTCTGACTTGATGCATGATACTAAACTCCAATCTAGACCACGAAACAGCCCTCTCTGCTGTCAGAAATCTCAACAACACAGAGGTCGGGGGCAGGCCCTTGCGCATCGACTTGGCAGATTCAGACCCTTTTCTCGAAGGCAAGACGACCGTCCGTGGCGAGATACTCGACAGTGGCTACCCAGGACCAGCAGAACCTCGCTCGGCCTGGAGAACTGCTGAGGCCTTCATGGCCAACCTTCCAGCAGGCCGACCGCTGCCCAAAAACGTTGCAGCTCTTGACGCGATTAGCACGACTCTGGCTGGCATGCAGCCCACCCAGCTGCTCGAGGTGCTAGCCCAGATGAAGGTGTGTAACAAGGTGTAAATACGAGTCCTCACGCTGACACTTCGATAGGCGTTTATCATCACCCACCCGGAACAGGCTCGCATCCTGCTCCAGAAACAACCCCAACTCTCATATGCCCTCTTCCAAGCCCTCCTACTGCACAAAATAGTCCCAACCGAGGTGTTACTCAAAATGCGGGACGCATCGACAGCCCCTACGCCCGCCGGTGGCATGCAAGATGCCAAGCGACATCCACCTACCCCATTATTAGGCCCAAGAACCCCAGTCCCTCCCCCAGCACACATGCAGCCTCCCCCACCACTCCATGGATATGCTCAACCGCCTTACCATCAACCCCCCTATGCTCAGCAACCCCCTCCGCAAGTACCGCCCGTGGCACAATCCTATTATCGCCCACCTCCCCCTGCAATGCCTCCTCCGCCTGTCAGCGCCCCCGCACCCGTTCAGACACCCGAGATTAGTGAGCAGCAGAGAGTACGTCGACCGGCTTTACGTGATCTCGTGCTTAGCACTCACCTTTTGTCAGGATATGATTATGCAGGTGCTTTCGTTGAGTCCTGGAGCGCTTGACCATCTTCCGCCCGACCAGAAAGCAACGATTATGCAGTTGGTGAGTCGGTTCTACGTGACTCGGTTGATGATTTGTTCTGACTCGCCTGAACAGCGGAGTCAGTTTATGGGTGGAACATGACGATGGCGCCCTGTCCATTCATCCACACACTCATTTTGGGACTTTGAGTCAGGTTTTTGGCCTGCACCTATTTATTCCATCCTCCCAATCGATTCGGTTCGATTGACGCAGTTTACAACCTGGAATCTGATCACGATAAAGCTTACAACCAAATGTTTATTCTACCTTACGCGAAATGCTACCTTTCTACTGTACAAGCAATCAAACCAGCTTGTTCTCCAAACTCCTTGACTTCTTGAGAGAGACCAGTTTCGCAAGGGCTTCCTCTAATGGGACCATCTCGCTCTTGGCCTTGGTCCCGACATCGTCGCGGTTACGGACGTTTACAGCCTTGGCGTCCAGTTCTTCTTGACCGACAACTACAAGGATGCATCAGTCAACTCGCGGAAGGCTGTAAAACATGGAACATACCAAGGATAAAATTGTACTGCGCAATCTCTCCATTGCGAATCTTCTTGGGGAGGGTGTTTTCACCGTTATCTACGTCGGCGTGTAGACCAAGGGAAGTGAGACGGTCAGTAATTTCCGCTGCGTAGGCTTTCTGTAAATTCCAAAAATTTTCGGTTCAGTCTGGCACTGCCTTGCAAAGTAAATGGTGTGGAGATCGTACGTATGGTGTAGCGACGGGAATCACGAGCACTTGGCGTGGTGAGAGCCAGAAGGGCCTGCGCACGGCGATGTGAGCCTCCTACATTACTGAGTTTCAAGAGAGCAACGAACCATTTCCCAGCAAAGTGCTCCGTAATGATAGCGATGAACCGCTCCAAACTTCCAAGGATGGCTCGGTGGATGATCACAGGCCTGTTAGCCGCCGAATCAGCTGACTGGTACTTCAAGTTGAATCGTTCTGGAAGCTGGAAATCGAGCTGGATGGTGGCACATTGGAATGAACGTCGCAGAGCATCTCGAATGGTGATGTCGATCTTGGGGCCGTAAAAGGCACCGTCTCCTGGGTTAATCTCCCATTTGCCTGGGTACTGCTTCTCTAGAGCTTGTTTGAGTTGCTGCGGGTGAACGGAAGGTGGTTAGCGTGGAGCATCAAAGCACACGAATGACCCCACCTCTTCTGCCGCATCCCATGTTTCGATGGTGCCGAGATAGTTGTCGGGACGTGTGGAGAGCTCAAGGTGGAACTCGAAGCCAAACAAGCCGTATATGTGTTGCATGAAATCGAACAAGGCGTTAATCTCCTCCTCAATCTGCATACAGTGAAAATTGGCGCTTGTTCCTTATCGAGGCGGTATGACGTACCTGAGATGGCATGCAGAATACGTGGGTATCATCCTGTACGAATCTCCGGACACGAGTTAAACCAGTCAAGGCACCGCTGGCTTCGTTTCGGTGGATGATACCGAATTCAGCCATTCGAATCGGGAGCTCCTTGTAACTTCTATCTCTCGAGTCAAAGATCAAGCAGTGACCGGGGCAGTTCATGGGCTTCAACGCCCACTTCTCCTTCTCAACATCGAGAACGAACATATCGTCCTTGTAGTTTTGCCAGTGGCCAGAGGTTTCCCATAGTTTCGAATTGTACATGTTGGGCGAAATGACTGGGCGGGATCAATGACGGGGTTCACAAAATAATTTATGGTCGCCGCACCTTCTTGGTATCCGCGCTTAAAGTATTCCTCGCGCATGAGCTCCACCAACGAGTTGTAGATCCTAGTGCCATGAGGCAAAAAGAAACAGCTTCCGGGACTGAGCTCGTTGAAGAAGAAAAGCTCTTGGTCCTTTCCAATCTTGCGATGGTCGCGCTTGGCGGCTTCAGCGAGGAAAGCCTTGTATTCGGTCAACTGCTTCTTGTCGGGGAAGGAGATACCGTAGATACGCTGCAGGGACTCGTTGTTTGCGTCACCGAGGAAGTATGAGGCCGAGTTCTTGGTGACCATCATCGCCTTGATTTTACCAGTGTGAGGGATATGAGGACCGACGCAGAGATCAATCATAGGTCCGCAACGGTATACAGTGGTGGAGGTGCCATCGGGCACTTTGGTCTCGATGAGGTACTTTTTGAACTTGTTGTACTGGTAGGGTGTTAGGAGGGGTCGAGGCTGTCGGCGAACAGAATACGCACATGGAACATTTCCAAGAGCTTTTCTTTGGACACGACGAGCCGTTCAAACTTTTGCTTTTCCTTCACTGCCTGTTCGGAGAGCTTTTCAAGAGCGGGATAGTCGGCGTTGGTGACTGGTCGGTCGTGGATAGCCATTTCGTAGAAGAAGCCGTCATCGGTGGGAGGGCCGAGGCAGAGGTGGCAGCCGTAGTGTTTCTCTGCGGATTCACCGAGGACATGTGCGGACGAATGCCAGAAAACCCGTTTGCCTGGCGGAGAATGAGAGTCTGAGGAAGGAATAGGAAGATTTGGAAGGCACCTTCTGGGTGCTCGAAATCGAGGAGTTCAAGTTTTACTGATTTTTCGAGCGGACGGTCAAGGTCCCAGAGTTCGCCGTCGACCTGTGGAAGTTTGGATGTCGTTTCTGTAGAGGAGTGAATTGAGACCGACCTTGGCGATAACGATACGCTCCGAAAAGCTCTTGGAAACCTCCTTTGCAACATCCATTGGGCTGGTCTCCCAGCTTGTTCCCTTGCGTTCCGAGCCATCTAGCAGGGTGACGGTGATTTCCTGCCTAGGCTGGGCTATGCGAGAGACTGTTATCGATAGATTGGGCAGAAATAGAGAAGGCAAACACACCTTTCACCCAGTCATCGTACTCGGCCTTGAGCTGCTCGAACATGGTGATACGATGATCGAAGAACTCTGGACGGGGATGGAGCTGGCGCAACGTCACTAGAGGATACGAGAGCAGGGGCGAGGGTAGGGCCGTACCTCGAGCGGGTGGCCCGAAGCAGTGGTCGCTGCAGGCTTGGGCTTCCTGTCCTTGGGCTTTTTGGCGACGTCAGAGGCATGGGGGCTGTCGAGAGCAGGGATTTGGGCTGGATGGGATGAGGAGTGGATTGGGGAGGCCATTCTGGACGCTGGTCGATGGAGACGACAGCGATGAGGAATGCGATAAAGCAAAGGAAAAGCCCTGGAGAATCCAAGCCGCAACATTACAAGTCACGCAGAAAACAAATGACTCGATCAAAAATATCATTTATTGGTCTTTTCATTACTCCCACCACCACTAACGAGATATACTTACACTCTAGGTTATCAGCACCCCAGAACCAGGCTTGTGGATAGCTGAATTCTGCTGAATTCAAGCTTCATTGCCTGCCTCGAGGTCTTGCTTCAAGCCGCTCTACACACTGGCTTTCCACATGCCTCTGAAGCGCTGTTTTCACGATTGGTCCCCGGCTGGTAGTTTCTTTTGACTTTTCAACAGCTACCCCAGTCTTGGGAGCACTTTGGCCAGCTCTGGCACCCTCTTGTCTGACGAAGAGCCCAAGTTGCGCAGCGTCTGGATCCACGGGGTGCATGCCCACCCTCTATAAAAGCGGCTCGCATTCGTAGCCAAGCTTTCACCCCAAGCCCCCTCTTCATTCAACCACTGTCCAACATGTCCTCTGACGCTCCCACTGATGCCGACAAGAAGCAGTTCTGCCAGGCCGCCATCGCTGCCCTCGACGATCCTGCAAATGTCTCTCAGTTCCAGAAGGACATCGAAGGTATCGGCGCCTCCGCTGTCGAGATCGACCAGGCCTTTGACCGCGTCAGTCGCGGCTTCAAGGCTATGGTCGACAACCACGGAAGCGACTTCCCCGAAGTCGCCGGGTACAAGAATGAATGGGATGCCTACCAAGTGGTTGGTACTAGAATAACGCCATCTACTCTCCAGATGCTAACCCCTTTCCAGCGTTGGGTCACGAACCTCTGGCAATCCAGAGATGTTGCCTCTGAGATGGTCGCCGTCCTCAAGCGTACGTACTCTTCTAGAGCATCATCTATGGGGATCGCAATAACATCGCTCCTATAGGTTACGATGAAGTTTATCTAGCCATGATCGACGACATCAAGACTGAGGGCGACCTTAGCGACGTTGTCAAGGAATTCACCCATTTCGCCGTAAGCCGTCCTTTCTTCCCTCGGTGAGGCTTCGTTCTGACTCACGACATAGGCAGAGGAACACCTCACATCTAAAACAATGGCGAACAATTTCAAGGTTCTAGAGACCGACGTTGTCGGTTTTGGGAATAGGTTTTCTGCGTACCTGGAAGCTAAGAAGGCAGAACTCGACCAACAAGCCATAACGTTGAAGGGCCAAATCGACGACATACAGAAAGCCATCGAGGGGTAAGACCTTTGTATCGAGTATCGTATCCGAGGAAAGCTGATGATGATGCTCACAACAGTTGGAACGCCAAGGTACCTCTCGGGAGTTTTCACATTAACCTGCATGGTTACTGACTGACTGCATAGATCGTCGCAGCTCTCGTGGCTCTGGGTGCAGGCCTGGCTGCTGGGGTACAGTGCCTTCTTTGATCTTGGAATCGAGTGTTGAACGCCTTGTTAGCTCTGGACCTTGGTCGTTACTGGCTTCTCCTTGGCCGTCTTTATTGCAGAGCGCATCAGTCGGTGTTTTCTCTTCCTGATCAGCCATCATAGACTCTGACACCTCCCGGCAGAGGCTGAGCTCGATCTCAGGGAGAAGAAGGCTGAGCTTGAAGAAGTAAACCGCAAGCAACAGGCTCTGGCGGAGCTCAAGACAGAGTACGATGGACTCAAGCCCGACATCTCGCTCATTGCGGCGAAGCTCGTCGTGTTTGGCAACATCTGGGATTCCGTTAGCGCACAAGTCCAGGAATTCGGTACTATCTTGGAGCAGGGCTTGAGCTCGCTTTCTGACGAGGTAAGCTTTTGACCACACGCAGTGATTTCGACGAGACTGAGTCAGCGGTGGTGCAGGGTTTCCGCTTGCAGATCACCTTGGCCAGAAAGACTTGCATTCCTCTCCGCAACGGTCTTGCCAATTACGCCGTCAACCTCGACAACTCGGGTCTCCCCAAGTAGTGAAGTGAACGCATCCGTCTATCGACCATATATTGTGAATTGAAGGTGGCTGAAATGTGCAGTTCGTCAAGTGAATGTAACAAGTTTTGCGCGAATGCTCATGAGATACCGTTTGAATGAAAGACTGGATGTGAAGGTAGAGGTCGTGGAAATACACATTAAGAATGGTGTCGGCCCCGTGATGGCCGAGGGGGAAGGTCTTTATATTCTCATTTTCTCCCTCCATGTCTCCGAACATGTGCGCTCGAAGTACTACACCACAGAAGTTTCAGGTAGAAGCGAAATAAGCGTGTCGGTCAACTCATCTGAGGCGGCGATGGGTTCCACAGGCCATGGTTTGACCTCGGTCTGCATCTTACTCCCAATCAGAGAGTAGTTGGGAGAAGGCGATGCTCGAATATGGGAGAAATCTTGAACTGCGAGAGGTGGTAGAGGCTTGAAACGGTATCATCAGTGGGCGGTCAAAGGGAGACGAGATTGGGACTCACTGGCTGTTGCAAAAGTTGTGGGGCGAGGCGGGAGGGATACATCCCAAATCTGATGTCGTAACACGTCTCGATGATTGGGTTAGACTCGATTCGAAGGTAGACGTCCACCTTTGTCGAGGTGTGCATTCGAAACTGAGGAGTGCATTATATGGTTTTGAAGCAACTCGTATGAGCAGGACATACCTGATGGCAGCCAAGGACGAGAACGCAGTTCCTAATGTCATGGATCAAAGCGCTTCCCTGGGTGAATGGAAGTAGCAAAATGCAATCTGAAAGATCTCGAATGTGGAGGGCGGAGAAATTGAGGTTGCTGCGGTCAGAAGGAGGGAGCAAGTTGACGATGCACCGATTGAGCCTGGAGATGGCAAGATCGGGGCAGGCGTCCTCGGTGAATGTGCAAGGCAGATCGCTATATGATAGGTAGCAATTTGTGTGGTCTGCTAGTTCCAGGCCGCTCGACACGTTGGAACAAGCGCTCGGGGCGGGGTCCACTGGGGTGGAGAGCAGCGGCGATGTCGACTGGATTGGGGGAGGTGCAGCGAGGGCAGCGGCTGTGCGCTTGAAGGCAAACCTGGATTTCGGTGCTGCTGCAGCCCTCAACTTCTCGACCTCTTTCTCGAGACTCTGGAGTTGCTACGATTGGATCAGCGAAACTCAGTTGGTCGCCTGGCAGAACCTACAGTCGCGTACAGCTTCTGGTCATAGGTTGGCAAGGACCCGGTCGCATCTGAGAGGGATTTGGATAACCTTGCCAGACGGGCAGCCAAATCTTGGATGTCTGTTGGGGCTGCTGCAATGCGTGAAACCAAGTCTGGGAACGCAAGGTGAACGCTGCGGACTCGGTCTTAAATTCGCTGAAGCAGACCAATGCGAGCAGCCTGGAATTCTGCGGTGAATGTTTGGGAGAAAGACCATGTATCGTTGTTTTCGACAGCGGACATGGATGATGGCAGTGAAGTCGCGTATGTCGAGAAATCATTTTCCACGCTTATCTCTCTTGTTTTTTCCCTTCTCCAACTGCCAGCGCTCGTTGACCCTGAATTCAAATATGGTGACGACCTCAGTTGCAGTGCCTAGAACCCTGGAAACGGCGACGCCACTCTGTATAGTCCGCTCGTCGCTTGCAGTAATGCTTATCGGGTGAACATGGGTCTTTTTTTCTTCAACGCTCACTACTCGTCCCTCCCGCGGCGCGGGGAACGCTCTATGCATGGCGCTTTCGACGCCCAACGTCAACTCGACCTCATCATGTACGCCTGACGTTGTTGCAGCTATAAGCTTCCGACGCGATAGGTGGCTTCAGGCGGCGTTCTTGGCCTGCATTGCCTATGGCATTGTTCTCACTCTGTTCTCGATGTGCCTGTACCTCATCCTCAGAGGAATTTACGCCAGCATGCAAGACCGACTTTCACCAAAGTGGTGGTTTCGCCGATTTGTGTGGGCGTGTCCTCGACATACCTTTATTTTGTTGGTGTTTGTGTTGGCCATGACGGCGTGTTCGACGATGATTGTGGTGTCGACGATGAAGGTGACGCGGAAAGCTTTGGTGTTCACGGGTTGTTGGGATGGTGTCACGACTGGGACAACGCCTATACGTTTGGATGTTATGGGTAACTTTGCGTATGTTCTGGCGAATTGGGGAGCTGATGGGCTGCTGGTGCGTCGTCCTTCAACATCGCCGTATTTGAAACTCACAATTCGGGGTAGGTTTGGCGATGTTGGGTCATTTACCAGAGCACCTCACGGGTCCCTGTGTGGGTGTCGCTATCACTTCCGGTCCTGCTTTACTTCTCCGTGATTGGTCAGTGTCGCACCCTGGGTCACTCGAAACAGTATGCTGAGTTTGAGTTCCAGGAATGGGACTGTTTTTCATGGCCGGGAAGGCCCTAATCCTCGCTCGAGGGCGTACCTATGAAGTGGCGTACTCTTGCTTGACATTGGCTTTGAATATCGTCGTAACGGCCATGATCTCCCTTCGCTTGCTGTACTATCGCTATCGAATGCGGCGGATCGTTGGGGAGGTTGAAGGGAGCAAGTATGCCGGAGTCGTCGAAATGCTGGTGGAATCGGCAGCCCTCGTTGTGGTCTTCAACGCTTTCTTTGTCGCGACGGTTCGGTCTGATTCGTTGGTTCATTATATCGCGTTCGCGGGCAACGCTCAGGCCCAGGTATGTGGGCACTCTAATCTCGTCACTCTGAAAATTGAAGTCAACTCATTCTGCAGATCATTGCTCCACTGCTTATCATCTTTCGCGTCTTACAAGGGAAAGCGTGGTCGCCGAAAAGGAAGGGTACCGTCACGGATGGGCCTCCGATATTCCTTTCCAACACGGTCTCGTCCATGCCTGATACCGAAGAGGCGACGGGCCAAATAGCGCCGACGACCATACCAATGATCAGGCTTGAAACGGGGCTTGAGCTGTCGCACGACCTGGAGGGTACCTTTTCTACAAATGGGAAGAAGTCACGGTACTTGAGGAACGTCGACTTGAGCACGGAGATGAAGCTGTCTCACACCAATCCATAACGAACGATCTAGACGATAGAGATGATTTAATATGTATCATGAGCTTTGATTACCTGATTCTTTAGATTTTTTAAGATGGAGTTATTGGGTGCAAGATGGTCTATTGTACACAGCTGACGAGAAGGAGAAACTGGCGATGGGTGGGGGGTGCTTTGATGGGCGTTTAACGACCGTATCTGGGGTACGGTGAGCCTCGAACAGCATGTTCCTGAGATGACGACTTACTTTTGCAATTCCCACTCACGATTGTCGAGAGGGCACACATTCCTGGTCTTGAGCCATCTGGAGATGCAATGGAAATGGAAGGCGTGCTAATTCGCAAGAGTGAGCGCCTGAACGAAGGATAACCTGGGTCACATACATTGCAGATACCCCAAGCTGCGTTGCACTCTTCGCTGGTTGCAGAAACCTGATTAGCCTGGCAATCGATGCCTGGGGAGCAGATGGTGAGTGGATTACGGCTTTGAGAGGGCCTGTCACGTACAAAGATCCATGATATGGTTCCTGCAGATGGCACAGTTATCGACGACAATATCTGTGAGAGAGAGGTCAGAGAATAGAGGGTCGATCCAAGGGAGAGTTTGCACCCCAAGCCCATAGCGCTACGGCGTTCCACTGGAAAGACGATCAGCCATCGTTCAGGGTGAGCATTGGCGGCGTACCTTCTTGACCTCGAATCTGGCCTTGCTCGAGTCCTTGACCTCCTTCTTCTTGGAGCCCTCGGCTGGTGCAGGGGTATCTACGTCCATTTGAGCGTCGGCCATGGTGGTAATGGTCAGAGTCGATGAGGAGGAGGCGCTGCACGCGACAGCCTTAGCTAATTGGGTGGCTGTGCACGGTCACATGCTCGACGCGCTCGACGCGCAAAGGCCGGCCCTAAACCAAGGATTGTTGAATTGCCACGCGCCTGGCCAGTGTTCTCCTGCTCCTTGTCGTCGTCGTCGTCGTCGTCGACCTCAAGACATGGCAAGACGCTCTCCAGACCCTTGGTCGCCCCGCTACGGGACCTCCACGGGCTCCTTCGCTGCCTCAGACACCCAGCCACCGCTATCGCCCGCAGCCCATTCCTATTCTTCAGGCAGGTCGTGTTCATTTTCTCCATCCACGCTCCAATCCAACCATTTTTCGTCATTCAGACTCCCACAGGGGCTCCTCAGACTCGGACATCTCGAATACCATGCGACGTATCGTCGTTTCGCCTCCCCCACGAAGCCCAGGTGGCTTGGACGACGATTCGTATACCGACAGCAATTCCATCGACGAAGTCCAGGAAGCTCTCTCAACCCTCGACGACCAGATCGACGACACGGAAAACGCGCTCAGTCAGTGGTCAGACAGCCGTTCAGGCTCAAGCTACCCTCCAAACTACACCACCGGATCTCCCTCCGGGTATACAGGTTCCCCATCATTCGTCAACCTACCCCACTACTCTTCCGGGTCCTCAGTTGGCTCTCACTCCCCAACATCTACAGGTTTCTCGAGAATCACCTCCCCCGGGGCTGTGGGCATTTTCGCCGATGCTCGACTCAGGCTCAGTCGCATCACCGAGGTGTCAGAAGAAGCGTCCCTGCGCCCGTCGTCTGGAGCCTTCACCGCCACGCGTTCTGTTACTCCAACCGACCAATTGAGGCGTTCGGCTTTGCTCGGTGTTTCCAACAACCCTGCTCGTCACTCCCGAGCCTCAACGGACCCACACGGCGACAGGACCCTGCCTCCTCCCGGAAGAGCGAACGAATTGATTTCCATTTTTGAATCTCAGGGTTCTTCCCAAACCGGCTCCAATGGCCACTCGAGGGCTGCCTCAACCCCCGGTACTCGCGTAGAAAGCCCTCGATATGGCTCGAGGCCGTCGTCCCCCTCCAAGTCAAGCTCCTCAGCCACCTCCTATGGCTCCTACATCGGCTCCCTCTCCGAAACAAGGCCGTCGTTGTTCAGTTCTGGGAGTCGGCCCACTCCTACCACCGTTACAAGAACATTTACCAACACTGATACATTCACCCAAACCGGTTCTCAAACACCCAGCTCGTATACCTATGGCAGTCCTGTTACGACGCAAGCTCAATCCGAGACGCCGTATTCTACTTTCACAGATACAATTAGTCGCACTTATACGGATACCAGGACCTACGATTCACCAGTCGATACCAACGATTATTCCTACACCGAAACGGGCGCAACTACGCTGACGTCCATCACTCCCACTCCTTCGACTTGGACCCAGGGCACCCTCCGTACCCCAGCGAGGCAACCCAACCCGTCGAACACAACCCTCAGGCGCCCTCAAGCTGGCCCCAGATCGCCGGTCAGCAACATCAAAGATATTGTGCAGATGTGGAAGGATCGAAGTCCCGGTGCGGCTGCGAATCCTGAGAGGTCGCCTGAACGATCCCCCACGAAAACGAGGCCTTCGTCGCAAGAAATTCAAGCAGCGTCCTCTAGGGAAATAGTTGAGGCAGATCGACAAGGACTTTTTGAAATGCGTAGGAGAGTGAGAGGCGTTGGCGAGAGGTTGAGGGAGCGGGAGAGCCTTGGATCTGGGGAGGTTGTCACCAGAAGCAATAGTAGCGGTGGATCCGGCGAGCAAAGAGATAGTCGCTCAAGTATGAGGAGTGGGGCGCTCCCTCCTGGGTTCGACCTCGGTCAGTTTAGCGCTTACACCCAGAGCGATGAACCGGTGCGTTTCTTTGCCGAATCACATATTTTTCTTTTTTCCTGACAGAGATATTGTTGTTAGCCTATTCATATCGGCCAGCTGTGGTACCTGAATGTGCATACTTCGCCGCCCTTCCGATGGCAACGATGCACAGCTTTGCTTTATCCCCACATGCTTTTGTTGTCTTGGCTTTCCCCTGGTGGAGGTCGAGGTATCGTTGCTTTGGACCTGCTCAATTGCAGCAGTGTTACTAGTGTTCCGACCCCAACCCCCCGCGATGATGTTGGCACTATCGCTGCGAGGCTCCAGACGGAAGATTCGAGAAGAGAGGGGAGGGAAGAAGAGGCGTTGGTGGACATTTTGGTTTCGTTCCACATGATATATGCAGACGGTGTCGAGAGACTTGGGGCCGAGAGTATTCCTGAGCGAAGCAAATGGGTTGACAGACTCTGGTATGCCTTTCTTCGTTTGTATGTGTCCTTACTGACATCTCTTTTCAGGGATGTGATCCATCGCCAGGACGTATCTCCTTCCATCACTCGATCCCCCACGGCTTCTATCAGGACAATTGAGTCATATTCGTCTTCAGTGGTTTCCCGCTCCTCCGTCACGAGTGGGACTCGCTCGACTGTTTTCGTTCCGCCTCTCACCTCCCTTCCTGACATCGAGTCGTATGCCTCTTCGTCGCCAAGCAGGACTCATTCCGACTTGTCAAGGGGACCTTCTCTCATATCTTCTCACTTTACGCGGACGGTCGATGATACGGTCATTCGTTCCGATGGGGATGGCTACTCCTACCCATCCGACGACACGAGGATCATTACACCAACACGCCGTCGTGTAAGAGGAAGAAGGAGTGGTAGCCTCGGGGAATTGGGACTTGAGGAAGAACACAGAAGAGACTCTCGAATCTCTGGCCGAAGCGAGGATGATGTCTTTTACAGTGGAAGCAGCAGTGGTACTCGATCCACCATCTCGTCGGCGTATTTGTCGCCTGGGGAAGGAGACAGCAGAACCTGGATGGATAGTCGAACAGGGACGTATTCAGACACGCTCACGCCAACTCGAACTCAAGCTTCAACATACTTGTATAGCGGTACGGACTCTCCCTCCACCAATACGTACCTCTCCGAAACTGCGTCTCCTTCCACCGGTTTCACTGGGACTTCGCCGTCTGCTCTCTCACGGACGAGAGAAATTCGTCGACGGTACGGGAGAGGGAACTCTCAAAGTGGAAGCGGGAGTGTGTTGTCGGTTTCTGACAATTTGTCGGACAATAGTCTGTCTGCTGTCAGCAATGACTATCGGGGTGGAAGTGGTAGTGGTAGCCAGGGCGGATCGTACACACCGGGAGGAACCGAGAGTTATCTATCCGGCGGTGTCTCTGGCAGCGGCAGCTACACCCCTTCGGACAGCTACATCTCCAGAACAAGCTTCTCCGGCACCATTCCTAGCTTAGGGGGTAGTGCAAGTTACGATTCGAGGGCGAGTGGAACTTATTCGGGACAGAGTTATTCAGGCACAGAGCGGGGCAGCAGGTATTCGGCCTCGTATACGAGTGGCAGCTACACGCCAAGTTATACCAACAGTGGGAGCTACACCCCTGGAAGCGGAAGTTACACTCCAGGCAGTGGAAGCTACACGCCGGGAAGCGGTTCCTACTCCATGTCGGGGTCGGGAGACGCATCGAGAGATTCTGGAAGTCCTTCAATCTCTGGAACTGATCTTCCAAGGAGATTCCGACGAACGCCAATCTCTTCAAGCGAGACCGGTTACGATATTTGTCTCTCCTCTGATCTCAGTCGAGCAGACCGCACCACTCCCTATACCAGCGAAACCGATGCGACTATCACTCCAGGCATTGTCACTGCTGTCGCAAGCCCAGGCATCGCTACCACCGTTCCAAGCCCCATCCGGATCCCAATGCCCGCCGATACCATGTCTGTCGTCTCTGATATAATCTCTGAAAAGTATATGTCGGCGTCCCAGGGCAGCGATTATTTGACCGCGCCTGGCGTGGATTCAGACACAGCAAGCATCCGGTCGTTCGAATCGTTCGGCAGCCTTTCCTCCATTCCCAGCATCAAGTCGACATCTTCTTTCAAAACTGCGTCCGAACGTCAACCTAAATGGGCGGAGACCGAGTATGAAAGTGCACCTGGATGGGTCAGCGAGCTTGAAGACATACCTTCAACTGTCAGTACGCCGAAGCTCTCCTCTCTTGGACTCCGGGGACCGGATAGTCAAAGCATTCGAGGGATACCCAGCCCGGATATCGAGATTGACCAATCTCTCCCCGAGTCGCCTTCGCTAGTCTCTGAGCTGTTGCCCGAGGAGATCCCGCTCCCGCCGTCCGTTCGCACTATTTCTGAACCTCCCAGTCCCTTCTCGGAAACAATCGAAAGCGAAAGTGTTCCCACCCCCTCGCCCCTGCAAGTCTCACCGGAGACAGAACTTGAAACTGAACCCGCACTATCATCGCCGTCAATTGAGGGAATAGCAAGACTTAGCCCAATCCCTTCGACGCCCTCCACTGTTCCTTCGCTGACAACAATCCCTCCAGCAGAACATGCACCAGAACCCGTTGAATTTGAAGTCTCCGAAGATGCGATCAGCCTTGTTTCGACCATCCCACCAAGCCTCAGTGCCACTCAGCCCTCAGAAGGTTCTGTGGCGACGCCTTCATCTCTTGGAATTTCGAGTGGAACTACGACTCAGTCCATCCCAGCTGCCACACCTCGTGCTGCGAGTCCTGCATTGCCGCCGCCTCCCATTTCGCCTTCTCTCCCTTCGCAACCCCCGCACCATTCGCCGTCACCGCCCCCCGCAGTGGTCCCCGCACTTCCTTCAACGATCGCAGATTCCTTCGATATCTCAGAATCGACGCTCTCTTCGCCTTTGGATTTATCGACTATCAGTGGAACGTCGTCTAGCCCTCCTCCTCTCAGCCCGCAGCAATGGGCCTCATCGACAGATCGGTCGTATGATTCATCCATTTTGCATCCCACTCCGAGCGTCATGTCGTTGGCATTACAAGATATGGCAGATGCGTCGTACGAGACCTCTTTCCTTCGCCCTAGTGGATCGCCTTCGTCCATTGATCGAATGAGCACGATCCCTCCATCCCCCACGGCTGTATCTTCTGTTGTGCCAAGGCATCTTCTGCCTCCTTTGACCCCAGTACCTGCTCTTCCTGAATCTGCTGACTCTGACAGCGATGCCCTGACCCCGACGAGCTTGTCTTTCAGTTCAGCTACACCGAGCACACTCTCTAGATCTACAACGATTTCTAGCAGTATTTCGCCGTCGTCATTGAGCACCTTCATTTCAGAGTCTCTCAATCTTTTGGAAGAGTTGGCAGAGGAGCCTGTTCCGCCGATGGATTCGAGATCAGAAGTAGCAACAGTGCCCTCGTTGTTGACAACACCTGCTAGTCGGGTGGTGAGTTTCAATACTTTTGATTTCTTATACTATCTCTGACTTGCGACCCTTAGATGACCCTGACGCCTACTCCTATGCGGAGTCCTCTGCTTGGAACACCTGAAGGATCTATGATGGTCAGTATGACCACTCCTCATGGCGCCGCCGATACGGATCGTTCAAGTCTGAGGACCATGGAGTCGGAGAGTACCACAGTATCGGAGCGCGATATTGGACAAGACATGGATAGGTTGATTGAAGACCTCAGGCACTATGATCAGAATAGAGGCTTGGAACACCAGGAGATAGCGGACAACATTCGTGCACTGAGGGACGAACTCGAAAATCTCGCCGACTTCCTGCACCGCACTCCTCCTCCCCCGGCCCAGTTACCCGTTCAGGCACCTGCTCCAGCCCCGGCAGCGCCTGTGACGATACAAGTCCTGCCGCGTCCTCGCTCCGTTCAGTTGGTCGACGAGGCTGTAGGAGGAAGCAGTGTCGTCTCGTCGCTGAGGCCGGCCGAGGCCAGAGGCTTGAGCTCCACTGTGTCGCTAAGTCGTAGCACGAGCAATGCCAGTAGCATCGGGTCATATCTTTCCTCACACCACTCGGATGATGACCTTTTGGAGGAGGAGGAGCCCGAATACCTTGATGTCCCTTCGGAGATTCCAATGTGGACCAGTGCCTCCTCTTCGGATAGTACGGAATCGGAGTCATCGTTCTCAAGCTCCAGTCCGCCAAGCACCTCCACCAGACCCGGACTTTCACCTACCCCGTCAGTCTCCACGGTCAGACAAGGACCCCCTCCTCCCAATCTCCTTCCACAATTGCATGACATCCTCCGGAGGCTTTCTGACCTCGGGGAAGGTCAGGTTGCAACCAAGCGCGTTCTCGATGAACTGCGACATAAGCCTGATCCGCCCGATCAAACCCAAGAGCTTGCTGATCGTCTTGCTCGCATTGAAGACTTGGTTCATAACCTGATAGACATTCAGGGTCATCCTCGAGCGCCACCCGAAGTGCAGCAAATATTCATCACCCAGCCCCCGCAGAGCGAGGGCTCGCTTTCAGAGTCTACCACTTCGCAAGATCGCCTTCGGGACATCGATCGACTGAGGCAGCTTCTTCAAGGCTTGACCCCGGCTGACAGTGTCCATCTTCCATCTACGGCCCCGCAAATACCACCTCTCTCTTCCGCTTTGGACGATATCCTTTCCATGGGACCAACCATAGCTGTGCCAGGGATGATTCAAGGACCCCCTCCGTTGATTCCATTTGTCTATCGGCCAACGGAACAGCGTCCTCGTAGTGAAAGCCCTCTGACGATTGACTCGCTCCCTCCTCGCCCGTGGTCGGAACCGAGACTACCCCAGGCTGACTATATGGACCCGCGGAGCGTACCTCGTCGGCAGGCTCCCATCCGCCAACGAACATATGAGTCGGAAACTGAAAGTACTGTCGAAGCGGAACCTGCACCAGAGCGTCGACGTCCGAGCCAGCCGACCTATGTCCCCCCTCCAGAAGAATATCCGGCGGAAGATATGCTTCGACACGGCCGCCGAATCAGGGATGACACTCAACAAGCTAGACCGCCAACAGCACCTGTTCATGCCCCACCGCGTCCAGATCGTGTACACCACGCCGGGCCCACACCGCTCCCAATTTTCGTGAGTCTTCCTAGCCTTGGTTTGGATGTCGCTAACTGTGATGTAGCCTCTACCTGCGCATGTTGGACGACCTCCTTCAGCGCCACCCGGTTTCGACCAGGAGCGAGTTCCAGCGAGCTGGTACCAGCAGCGACCCCCTCTCAGAGACAAGAAGGGAGATCATATGAAGGTAAAACATATCTGCTCCTGGCCTCGATGGTGCTTGTTGACACTATTGTAGACTCAAACTCCAATCACTACCCTCGGAAATGTTCCACCCCAAACACAAGCAGCTCCCCAGCAACCTCAAGCCCCACCAGGTCCTACCTACGTACCGATGCCCGCTGCACCCGTAAGTTCTTAACACTACGCAAGGTCAAATGGCGTCGCTAATCCTCCTACAGACCGTGGTACAGATACCTTTGTTTGATTCGTTGATGGAGATTCTTCGAGTAAGTGCGTTGAGTTTCATACGTGATCTTCTCAGCCGACGTTGTAAAATCAGGAAAACCGGCTGGCTCAACTGGCCACAGTGGATCAACAGAGAGAGTTGATGAGGTACATGCGAGGCTTGAACGAATGGTTAGAGCGAGATGTGATCGACCGACAGAATGAATTGCGAAGTGTTGTTGCCCGAGTGGACGAACTCAGGGATCACATCTTGAACATGCAAGAAACTGGTACGCTGCTCGAATGTCTAGGGAGCTTGAGCTAATTTTCTGCAGACTCCGAAGGAACCAGGACGGAAACGCCCTCCATCACCACTGTCATACCTATGGGACAGCCGATGCCACAGCCCATGCATTTCGGTCCCCCAGGGTACGCTGGGCTGCCCCCCGGGTTTCAACCTTTCCCTCAACCTCAGCACCAAGTACCTGTTGTACCACCTCATGTTCCTGAGACACCTCCTTCGCAGTTCCCTCCAGTAGTTCCCCAACAAGTTCCAAGTGGGCATGGGGTCATTCCACCTACCATTATACACCACCAGCCAGGAGTGCCTGCGATGGGCCCACCGGTTTTCCAGCATCCGCCTCCGATTGCGACATCACACGTAATGCAGGATAATGGTGGACCGTTCATTCCACCCTCTCCATCAGCCGGTAGCACTGGCAGCCCATTTATGACGAGGCCACCGAGTCATGCAGGTCGCATGGGACCAGGTGTGATTGCCCAGACATCTAGTCCATCCAGCAGCAGTCCGAGTCAAACCTCATACTCTCCTTCCCGGCGGAGCTCTCGTCACAGGCGCCGGCCTAGAAGCCGAAGTCCCAGCCCTGAACGTGATGATTCTCGCGAACGCGATTCTCGAAGGCGCGATTCTTCACGCTATGGCCCGCGTCCCAGTCGTTACGCCAGCTCAAGGGCCAGTTCGCGGTCCCCCGAGTCGATCACCCATGTGATCCCTACAGGCGGGGGTGTTGCTCCGCCTCCGATTATCGTTCAGCAGCCCCCGCCCTTCCAACCAGCCCTTCAGGTTGTACCCCCGACGGCCACTGCGACTGATTATTCGCCTGGATCACCTCGCCACCCTGGCTTGCAGTCCCAGCTCCCTCTTACGCCTGCGCCAGGTCAGCAGCAACCTGCCACAATCATTATACAGCAACCTCCAGCTGCCCCGCCTGTAGTCCAGATGCCTCCACCAAGTCCGTCTTATCCTCCCGGGGTTCCACCGACTGGGTATACTGGAGCACCCTACGTCCCCACTGTCCTCCCATCAGTACCGCCCACAATGATTCCCCCTACAATGGTGCCTACTATCCCTCCTGTCATCTATCAACAGAGTCCATATTCTTCTCGGTCGTCTTCGCGCTCCCGGAGTCGGCGGCGGCGCTCGAGGTCGCGTTCTCGCTCGCGTTCACCAAGACGCGATGGTCCTACTGCGCAACCACCACAGACTATTGTTGTTCAACAGCCGGCAGAACCTTCGAGACGGCGATCACGCTCTCGTTCTCGCTCTCGTTCTCGTTCTCGCTCTCCGCGTATTGTACTGGGTTCGACTATTCCAGGAGTTCCGCCAACGGTACCAATCATGGGGCAGCCGACATTTGTTCAGCCGCCTATCATGCAGCAGCCCACAGTGCTTCAACCTGGTCTGCCCCCTTTCGCACAGCCGCCTGTGTTGATCCAACCCTCACGGCGTAGTAGCAGAAGCCGGAGCAGAAGTAGAAGTCCCCGCCGGCGTACTCCTCCAGTGGTCATTCAGGCACCTCCAACCGCATTACCAACTGTCTTTCCACCGGGTCCTGCTCACACAGCGCAACCTCAAGTTATTGTCCCGGGCATGCCATTGGCAGGACCACAACCACCAGTGATATTGCCTAGCAGAGGCCGCAGCCGATCTCGATCCTCGTCCAGAGGAAGGAGAACGGTTATTCAGCAACCGCCCCCGGTGATGTTCCCCCCCACCGTGCCTCCTCAGCAGCCTATCATTCAAACACGTCGATCCCGGAGTCGGTCGCCCCGCAGGCATTCTCCACCAACACAGCCAATCGTCGTTACGCAGCCGTCCGTTCCAGGCATGCCCTCGAGCATGATGCCTCCAGTATTGATAGGTCAACCTGCCCCAGTGCCCCAGTTAATTGGTCAAGTACCCCCGACCACAGTGTTAGGTCAAGTGCCACCGACGGTGATTGCACAACCTCCTGGCATCCGTCCCCCCACTGCAACAGGTCAACCTCCAGTTGTTGGTACCATCAGGCTGCAAACGAGCCGAAGTCCCTCACCTCGTCCGTACCCCCCTCGTTCCCATCGTGATTACCGTCCAAGCTCCCGCGACTATGAGCGAGGATATCGTCGTCCTCGTTCGCGTGACTATGACTATTCTCCTCCCCGCCGCTCACACCGTTCGCCTTCCCGACTCGATTACCCAAGGAGGTCAAGGTCCATAGACTCGATAGACTATCCACGATCCAGATATGAACGTCACAGAGACCGTCCTTCTCGGTATGACGATAGAGTCCGCTACCGACGAGGTCGTAGTGTGTCTTACTCACCATATTCATCGCGTTCTCCGTCGCCGCGTCGGCGTGCTCCAACTGGTGATTCCGGTCGTCGTACAAGAATTTCGCGTTCTCCGTCGCCCCGTCGATATGCTACAACTCATGATCCCCGTCGTACAAGGATTTCGCGTTCGCCGTCGCTGTTCGAGACCGGGCCCCGTCGACCTCCAACTCGTGATTCCAGTGGGCATCGTACCAGGCCTTCCGACGAATATACTGATGTACTCGGTGACCGCCCAACCAGCCGGGTTGGGACTCGACCATCCAGGCCACCAACTGCCCCCCCTACTCATGCCATTCGAACGTCCAGGAGCACCTCAGAGTCACCACGACAGGCTGTAGTCGTTACAGTTCCGCCGCCTCACAGGGCGCCTACTATTATGGCTATAGAGTCCGATGACGAGCATTATCCTCCTCCCCGGCGGCCCACAAGTCGACCCTCTGGCGGTAAGCTCATTTTCAGGCTCTCCCAAAAAGATGCTGACAATCTGTTAGAATACGAACCACGCCACTCACGCTATGAGCCAAGTAGACACCCATCAGAGATTGCTCATCCCATCCCAGTCCCAGCAAGTGACAGAGACCACGATAGATCCCCTACGCCCACGAGTCACCGTCGCTCCCATGCCCCATCTGTGACGTCTGAAGATGTGCTGCCAGTCCTGCCAGGCCGAGTGCATACACCGCGTGTTCGCCCTGGTACGGAGTCTGAGCAAGGCCTTCCCATTCCCGCTCCTGCTCGCACTTCACCGATACCAGAGGTCGTACATCCGACGCCAATGACGCCTGGAACAGCTTACCGGCCGTCAATCAGTGGCCCATCTCGGCCGCCTTCCAGAGTGCGGACACCACCAGTGGATCGACGCGGTGCCACGACGCCATTCTACATCGGAACGGCTGACGATCAAAGAGAGCACCTTGAGCAGCTGAACGAAGTAGCGCTTCGCTTGCATGACGCTGCCTTGGCTGCTCAGCACGCGGAAGATCGGCGTGAGCTGGACTTTAGGCATCAAGAGGAGGATCGCAATCGGCTATTTGTTGAAAGTGAAGCGTTGCGAAATAGGGAGGCCAGAGAGAGAGTCGAGGAGATTTTCAGGGATATTGACCATCGTTTGGCAGCGGCTTTGCCAGCTCCGCCGGCTCCTCCAGTCCCCGAGCCACCAGTTGAGCAGCCATCGCCTGCAGAATCAGCACCCAGTACCGTGTCGGAGGAAGGTTCTTCACCTGAACCTCCAGCTGAGGAACATGCGCCCCCGTCTTTCCCGTCGTCTCCATCTTCGCGGCCGGTGACTATTCGTGAAGACATTCCGCATCGGGACGCTGATGTCATCACCATTGATACTATCCGTCTGGCAGCGGAGCAGCATGCTGCTGATGTTCTCGAGACGGTGCGACTAGAGCGTGAACAGGCAGCCCTTGAACGTGCTGAAGCTGCCGCTGAACGGGAACGACAGGAACAAGAAGCTGCTTTAGAACGTGCAAAGCAATTGGAGGATCGGGACGAACGAATCAGAGCTCTTGAAGAGGAGTTGCAGAAAGTCAAGGACGAACTGGCGAATGAGCGAGAGGCGAGGCTGACGGAGGAGGCTGCGGCGCGGGAGCAGGACAGAGCGGAGAGGAACGAACGGGACTATGCGTTTGAGAGGCAGTTGGGTGATATCACGAATTTGGTGCAGGACCAACGGGATGAGTGTGAGAGGAAGAAGGAGCTGATGGAGATTCGATGGGCGGAGAAGCAGGAGAGGAGACAGAACAAGGAGTACCAGATGTTCGAGTTGAGGGATATTGTGCAAAAGTTGCATGATGATATGGCGAGTGACCGATCACGAGCTGAGGAGGAGAGGGCCTTGTGTGCTACGAAAGACGGCAAGTCTTTCCTCAAATGCGTACTTTGGCCGGTTGTTGACTTGTTCCTGACTGTTGCAGATTTGAGGGCGTTGGCTGATCAGCTTCAACGACAAAATGATGAGCAGCGGCAACTTCTTGAAATGTTCTCAGAAAGTCGGTGTACTCTGATTTGCTTTACAGCAATATGCTTACCGGTTTCGACAGGCTGGCGTGCAGACTGTGCTCGACACCAGGAAGATACGATCAACGCTGTCAAGGCTACTGCACAAGAACAAGTCCCCTACAATGTTGAAGGCGTAAGCAGCTGTCTCTTCTGTGAATACTCTATGGTGTTGACGCCCTTTCAAACAGTACCTCAACGAGTTCAGTAAGGCTCTGGCTACAGAAGTGCGAATGCTGCTCGGTGAAGTTGGCAAGTTGCGTGAAGACAGAAGGGCTCTTCAACAGTACGTGTTGTGCTCACGATGGTTCTCTTCTTTTTGACGAATGAATTCTCCAGTGAAATTGCCACTCTGTTGTTCATGAAGTCGAAATGGGGTCCTGGTGGAGAGTTCGATCCTGACTGGTAAGGCGTTGTGCCTGTTGATGAGACGCGATTTGACTCACTGGAATTCCGACAGGGCACCTGCGAACGCTCCTCCTCCTGCTGACCAAGGACCTCCCCCTGAGCCCCCTGCAGAAGAACCTGGCGCTCCTCCCGTACGGCGTCCAGGCTGGCGCAGCCAACCTCCACCCGGCAAGAAGGGAGGGAAGAAAAGGAGGGCGGCGCAGCAACAACAGCAGCAGCTCCATACGCAAATGGAACAGGCCATGCATCCTCCACCTGAGACGACGTTTTCTCATGGCCAGCCATTGCCCCGCCGTCCTGTCCATCCCGGTGTCAGCCCACGCGCCCAGGTGCAGTCGTGGGCTACTTGGCGACGTACGTGTTGTGTTTCCTGCCCATGAATTGCACTCATACGAGATCCTACAGCGGACCCAAATGCAGTACCGTCGTCGATGGGCAGCAGCCACGAGCCCACTCTGCAGGTCCCTGCCCAGCGCAGCCCTGGTCTCTTTGGTCCACCGTCTTCTGAGGACGATTCTATATATGCACGACTTGGATGATTTTCTTATGCTATATCTTATCTTTTGTATGTACTCTACTTGCCGCCGTGTGAATATCCATCATTTCTTGCTCTCCACCGTCGCCAACGATGAGCTCGAGCCTTGTCCTTCGCCGTCTCCGTGCCCGCTTCTCCCACAACCAGGCCACTGGCACTGTCGTCGCAGATCCCCGTCGACCGTCTCTTTTCTACCACCTCGTCGAGCCACCTACCCCGCTGGCACCCGCCTCCGACGTCTTTGCCCTGTCTTTCTTGTCCCAGCCACCTCCAAATGCTGAGGCATCTGCAATCATTGGCTGGATCCCTGCGCCATTTGGCGCCAGCTCATTGTCACCGGAGCAGCTACTGCAGCGACTGTCGTGGCGCGAGTTTCGTGAAAACGGCGAGTGCAGCCGGTCAACGTTGTCCACCACTGGGCTTACCCCTTTTGTTGCCGCATTAGCTTCGTTCAAGCAAGTCCTTCACAAGAGCATATACGCGTCGTTACGCGACCAGAAGGATGAGTTCTGGCTGAGTAGTGCCAAACAGCTGCAGGAAGGGTGGATGCACATACATGGCGAGTCGGTCCTTGCTGCTAGCGAACTTGGTGCTCAACCCCCTTCTACTTCAGACCAGAGAAACCCTCCCGCCCTTGGTCGAATTGGCGATCCTGACGACATCATTGCCTCGGTGCTCGTGGAAAAGGGCGTAGTCCGACCAGAAACCTACCAGCCCATGCCCTCATACCGTGTCTGTACCGCTGACGGCGTGCTGCAACTCACACCTCAATTACTCCAAGATCTCGTTGAAGCGTTGCAACGTGTCACCGAGGGCGAGCAGGCCAGCGTGAATCCTTGATATTCAAGAAGAACTACATATATTTCGAACCCCTCCCAACTCCACCAGTTCAAAGTTTATGGGCTCGCTCCGACGTGTACTCAAGGTTCGCGTACAGTGTTCGTTCCAATTTCATAGACAGAGCCTGCACCGCCGCATTGTTTGCTGGGACCAGTTGTGTTCCTACGACCACCGCGATGCCAGCTGTAGGGTCAAGGAAGTACGTCGTGCCTGCCCAGCCAAACCCTGGAGTGGATGTTTTTAGAGAAGGTATGCTGATGACATGACTGGGAGACGTACACCAAGCGGACCCCTTTTTTCTCATTCCCGGCCAGTCTTCAGTCGTCAATGCCAACCCGGTGCTGAACTGAAGGTTTTTCAGACCACCGTGGTCCAGTGCTTTGGAGCCTGCCGGTGTGAGTGTTGGCTGGAAGAGGCTCGCTGCGCTCTCTTGACTGATTAATGGTTTCTCAAGCGGCAGGCCAGCTATGATATGATGGTGTTCAGTGGGACGAGTTTACACCGCGAATTCATGACCATGAAGCCGACCTTTGAGGCGGAGAACGTGGCGAAGCAAGATCAAGTAGTCTCTCATAGACGAGTAGCCGCCGATCCCTCCAAAGTGGAAGAAAACTGCCAAATTGTGTCAACAACTGGCGTCTCACCTTCAAATTCAACGTACCTTTCTCCGTGTCCTGCTCGATGAGCTCAGTCCGGTTCAACCAAGGCAATATCTTTCCTTCCGGATCGGAATAGGTCATCTGTAAGAGATTCTTCCGGAATTCCGGGTTGAGGTAGAATGACATCTTTACACCTAGCGGCCTGAAGATGTTTTCTTGGCTGCATGGACATGGTTAGTTGACAGGTCGACAGAGATGTTTGATCGCTCACTTACAAATATTCTTCCAAGGTTTGGCCTGTTACCCTCGAGATCACGATACCGAGAAAATCTGAACTCCAGCCGTAACCCCCTGACAGTCGTTTGTCAGGCCGCTGTCATGGAAGAGAGTGCCTGTACATACAACTGGTGCCAGGCTCAAACTTCAACGGTATACCAGGAAAGTCTTTCTGTATAGACAGGCGTTATTCTGCCGCCTCTATGAATACTATATCCCGGTAACCTCTCACCTTGACGATTCTGATGAACCCCTGGTGTGGGTCCTCCTTGTCGTGTGGGAGGATATACCCATCCGCCAACGCAAAAGGTGGGTTCGGCGTTCGGAGGGCGTAGTAGACTCCGCTGGTGTGGTTCATGAGGTGAAAGATAGTAATTGGAGTCTTGGCAAATTTGTACGTCAATTTCGCATTGGGATTCTTGTATCCGGGGTCGAGGATGACAGGAGTGGCGAATTCGGGAATGATTTGGGAGACGGGGGTGTCGTAGGAAAGCAGTCCTCGCTCGACGAGTTGGTGGGTAGCAATCTGTGTGGCTATCATCCATATGAGATGAATGAGCGACGACACTGGTCGCACTTACTGCAGTCGCTAGCTTGGTCATGCTGCATATCCAGAGTATGCTGTCCGGTGTAAGCGGCGGACTGGATTTGTCGTGGAAGTCGAGATTCCCACTGGCTTTAAAGTATATCTCCTCTTCGACATTCGTCACTCCGTAGATGAAGCTAGGTAGTTTACCAGTCTTGGCAGCTTTGTCCTTTGAAAGCGCATAGCCCATTAGTGTGCCGGGGAAGACTGCCGTATGCCCCAGGGGTACTCACCAAAACATCATTGAGGCGTTGGACGCCCTGCGCGCTTAATCGGGCGACTGGCATGGTCACAGTTCGAAGCGGTTCTAGCAACCATAACACTTGTGACGGGTTTTATCCTAGGAGACCTGGGAATGTTGCAAGGCGTGGGCTGCTGTTTGGTGCGTAAATCAAGTTCTTTTTGATGCACAGCAGAGTGAGAGTGTTTCTCCGATAATGAGTCCACATGGCGGTCCACATAGTACAGATTCGTGGATTTGTGACTACCTGCTGGGACTTGTCGGAGGCGGAGGTGCTTGGGAAAGGTGAACCTCAAATCTCAAGCATAGGTATCATGGCCCAAATCCTTTTATCACTTCATTTGTAGGTTCTGGTAAAGATACAGCTCAATGTTATAATTACGTATAGATCTTTGGCTTCGGCTAACGGCATTACCGAGTTCCATCAATCTTCCTCCAAGTTGGCGTAGATGATCTCCTCTGCTTTCTCAAAAAATCCAGTCGAGACCTTGTCAAATGTGGGGATGACTTGGGATCCCCCCACAATTGCAATGCCTGTGGTGGGATCGATAACGTACAAGGTGGCGGCCCATCCGCCCCCTGCGCATATCACTTCAGTCGACGATGTTAATTCCTCAATAAATGAAAAGGACGCACAGAAACCTGATTTCGCCCTCCTTTTTCCTGGGACATCGTTGGTTGTCAAGGCAAGTCCAGTACTCCAGCTCACGCCATGTTGAGCGACGGTGGGTTCCCAGGTCGAGACCATCCCAGCGAGCGTGAGGGCACCTGCCTCTGTGAGTTGAGGTGTGAACAGGGTTTTGACAGTTTCTTGCTTGAGGATGGGATTCGAGACGTCTTTTCCAGCTGCAGTGCGTGATCAGAAGCGATCTAAGGGAGGCATGTATACGAACCTTCAATCCTCAAGAGATGGCGGAGGAGAGTTGCATAGTCAGGAAAGGTGGAGTAACTACCGATACCGCCTAGAGCGAGGTGGACTAGCAGGAGATGTAAGCGGAAGGAAAATGTACACTTGGTGCATGGTTGCCACCTTCCTTGGGATACCTCTGGATTAAATCGATACGGTTGTCTAAACGGGAAACACTTCCATCTTCGTTACGGAAATGAAGGTCAACGAGCTTTGGGATAAGCTCTGGAGTCAACCTGAAGGTCGTCTTGATGCCGATAGGTTTGAAGATGTGTTCTTCACTAGAAGGGGCGGAGACAGTCATGGTCAGGTGTATGTCCGCGGGTTTCCTATGCAGGGACGAACCAGAAATCTGCGAGCGACTGCCCAGATATCTTCTCAATGACGATACCAAGGACATCAGAGCTGTATCCATAGGAGACTAGAAGGAGGTGCCGACTGAGTCAGGAATTGAACAATAACGACGAAGAAACCGAGAGAAAGACTGACAAGAAGTTCCAGGGTCAGCGGCCAGAGGAACTCCAGAATATCCTTCCTGGCATCTGGTCAATCGGGAAGTTTTTTGCTGCACGAAAAATGCTATACCTTGATATGTTCCAAGAATTCTTCTTGAGCCTGTTCCCTGCTAACGGTCTGCTCAAATGTATACCCTTTCTGGAGCGAATAAATGGGGTCCGGTAGCTTGGCAAAGTACGTCAATCCACTACTATGTGCGAAGAGGTGCAGGATCGTAGGAACGCCTTGTGCGGGTCTGGGAGTAGGCGTGGGGGTGAGCATGAGGCCTTCGAGAACGACCAAGTCCTGGAGTTGGGGCAGGTATTTGGTGACGGGGTCGTCAAAATTGAGCTTGCCTTGCTCAATGAGTATGAGACCTGCGAGCTACGAAGGCATCTCGTCAGAACGGGGAGTCCCCCACAATAATGCGGCAATGATACGTACCGCAGTGATCAACTTGGTCATGCTACAGATCCAGAACAGGCTATCTGGAGTGGCAGCACCGCTCGATGGGTCATCGAAGACTCTGTACCCGCCAACAGAGGCGTAAAGCTCCTGATCGGCGCTGGTAACGACTATCCCAAAGCCAGGAAGTCTCTTCTCGTCAGTCTGGAGAGGTGTATCGCAGTCAATCGGGATTCGGATGTGGGGGGCATAAGGGCTCACGATAAGCTCGTCGAGGGCCTTCTTCCCTGCATCAGACAGCTTGACCATTGCTGAAGCTCTAGGGGTGTGCTGTTAGAGGGGTGTGGTTGGGTAGAGGAAGAATGGTAAAGCTGCAGCTGATGATCTGTGGCCTTTTATAGTAAACTTGGGGTACAAGATAGCGCATCCTAATCCTCATCAACAATCGACCCTGAAAGCGGGTAGGTCAGCAGGTCTCTATCATGAAACGCCACGACAACGATGAGTTGACGATATATTTCGTAAATTTGTGCTGCGGTGACTGCCTGAGCCAGCGCTTTGGAGATGTGGATCAAGAGAAGCCCAGAGTTATCGGAAAACCGGGACAAAAAGAAAGGATTAGCATGCTCGTTCCCTGCTACCACGCGATTCGTGAGTCAGAGTCTTGACGCGGAGAGGGTCCAGCTCCCGTGAATGGATTGGAAGACGGTACCGTCGACCAGTAGCTTATAGCGTTTGTTTGAAACATGTCAAAATAGATCAAAGCGCGTCATCGCAAACATAAAACTATAGTTAATCTTCTTCCAGGTTGGCGTAGACAATCTCTTCTGCTTTGTCAAGCAGTTCAATTGCACCTTTGTCAGAGGTCGGGATAATCTGGGTTCCTGTCACAATTGCGATCCCTGTGGTGGGGTCGATGAAGAACAGTGTACCGGCCCATCCTCCCCCTACATGCCGAGTAAGTCATCTGTTCATCTGAAACCGAAAACAAAATATCGACGTACAGAAGCCGGAGTTTGCCTTCCTCTTTCCTGGTAAATCGTTGGTCGTAATGGCAAGTCCTGTGCTCCAGTTCAACCCATTACCAGCGATGATGGGATCCCACCCTACAACAGACGCAGCAAGGACAGCGGCACCGGCTGCAGTGAGTTGGGGTTGGAACAGAGTTTTGACGGTCTCTTGTTTGAGGATGGGATTCGGGACATCTTTCCCGGCTGTGCGGCAACAAATCGAGGTTAGGGGAGACCAGAGCGAGTGAAAAGGGCTAGACACGAACCTTCGATCCTCAAGAGGTGACGGAGGAGAGCCGCATAGTCGGGCAGGCTGGAGTAGGCTCCAATACCACCGAGATCGACGAGGACTACGAGGAGAAATCAGTGGTCAAATTACAGCGGGAATTGGGAGAACAGGCTAACCGTCTTTGGGGTATCTCTGGATCAAGGGAATCCGGTCGCCCAAAAGAGATATGCTCCCATCCTCGTTGCGGAAGGTGAGCTCAATAAGTCTCGCTATGAGTTCAGGGGTCAATCTGAACGTGGTCTGAATACCGATTGGTTTAAAGATGTATTGCTCGCTAGAAGATTAGTTAGCGTTAGGACCACACTTTGTGATTCATCGACAGACCAGAAGTCTGCGAGTGACTGCCCAGTCACCCTCTCGATGATGATGCCGAGTATGTCAGAGCTGAACCCGTACGAGTCTGGAGAAGTGGTCAGTGCTGTCACGACCACAGAGAGTCACGAAAGATCTGGGACAATACATACAAGAGGTGCCAGGGTCAGCGGTAAGAGGAATGCCAGAATATCCTTCCTAAAGCCCATTGAATGAGTCCTGTCCTTCCTTTGAGGCACAAAGAGACCACAGACCTTGATAAGTTCCAAGAACTGGTCTTGAGCTTGTCGCCTCGAACCAGTTTGCTCGAATGTGTACCCTTTCATGAGCCCGTATATCGGCTCGGGTAGCTTGGCAAAGTAGGTAGATCCACTGCTATGACTGAGGAGGTGCAAGATCGTAGGAACCCCTACTGCGGGTCTGGGAGTGGGAGGTTTCGTGGGGTCGATCATCAAACCTTCGAGGACAACCAGCTCTTTGAATTGGGGCAGGTACTTGGTGACGGGGTCATCCAAGTTGAGTTTACCCTGCTCGACGAGTATGAGACCTGCCAGCTGAACAAAATTAGGGGGAGATTAATACGGATAGACAATGACTGCGAGAGGAGGGCACTGCATACCGCAGCGATCAACTTGGTCATGCTGCACATCCAGTATATGCTATCTGGAGTGACAGGTCCGCCCGTTGGGTCATCGTGAACTCTGAGGCCGCCAGCTGAGGCGTAGAGCTCCTGATCGACACTGGTAACGGCGATACCAAAACCACCAAGCTTCTTCTCGGCTTGGAATCGAGTCTGTACAGATGGATCAGACAGTTCGCACTGGAGGCTGCAGAAAACTCACGATGAGGTCGTCGAGGGCTTTCTTTCCTGCAACAGATAGCTTGACCATTACGAGTGAGGGGGGGTGGATGATTGGGGGAATCGGTGAAGCCGGTACCCGAATGACGGTGATCTTTAATACTCTGGAAGCTAGGGGCACTCCTATAAAGAATGCGGAGGCCCCTGGGATTTGGGAGGTCAGCAGGTGCGCTTGAAACACGCCGCGATGGCAGGTTGATCATGAGAACCATCTCCATTACTCAGCCCAATGGTACTTTCACCGGAACAGACTCCAGAGTTAGCTACCTTGGTACAATGGTTTTCATTTCATCGCAACAGGACTGACACATGAATATGACAAAAACAGGGATACCCAAGTCGATCCGGCGAAGAGCGTCTTGCCAAGTATACTCATCCTAGTACATCAATCGTCCTCCAAATTTGCATAAACGACCTCCTCTACTTTATCAAACAATTCGTTGGCGCGTTTGTCAAACCTAGGAATGATTTGGCTTCCTGCCACGATGGCAATACCTGTGGTGGGATCGATGACGTAGAGGATACTGGCCCATCCGCCCCCTACATCATGTCAGTTCACCCCATAACAAACCTCAAAAACCAACTCACAAAAGCCAGATCCTGCCCTCCTTTTCCCTGGAACATCCCTGGTGGTCACTGCAAACCCCGTACTCCAATTCACCCCGCTGTTCTTTGCGATGTCGGGGCTCCACGCTAAGACTGCTAGGGCGACACCGGCAGAGGCGGACGAAGTGAGGAGGGGGAGGAAGAGGGATTTGATGGATTGTTGAGTCAGGATTGGGTGAGGGACTGATTGGCCGGCTGGACGGTGTTAGAGAAAGGAAAGGAGGATTTAAGGGAGGGGGTACGAACCTTCAAGCTTCAGGAGGTAGCGGAGGAGGGCTGCATAGTCGGAAAGGGTAGAGTAGGCGCCCATACCACCGAGCGCGAGGTGGACTGACGGGGATCCGTAAGTAGAACGCGACAAGGAAGTAAACGAGGGGCACCTTCTTTGGGATACCGTTGAATCAAAGGTATACGATCCTCCAATCGAGAGATAGATCCATCTTCGTTCCGGAAATGCAGCTCGATGAGCTTTGAGAAGAGTTCTGGGGTGGGTTTGAATGTGGTCTTGATGCCAACTGGCTTGAAGATGTTTTCTTCGCTAGAAGGAATGTGTTAAGTAGTCAGAGATATAAAAGGCGGACTGACCAGAAATCGGCAAGGGACTGCCCAGTGACTCTCTCGATAATGATACCCAGAATGTCGGAGCTGTATCCATAGGCGACTAGTAGAGATAAGCTATATATCACGTCGGAATTGCGAATAGGCTTACAACCCGCCCCAGGCTCCGCTGCTAGAGGTATGCCAGGATACCCTTCCTGTTCGTGCCCATTCATTTGGTGCACAATTCTGGATGTTCCGACTCACCTTGATATACTCCAAAAACTCCTCCTGAGCCTTCTCTCTCCCCTCCGTCTGTTCAAAAGTATACCCCCTCCCCAGGCCATAGCTTGGCTCGCGGGGTCTGGCAAAGTAGGTCGATCCGCTGGTGTGCGTGAGGAGGTGCAGAATTGTGATGCTGGCACCTTGGAGAGGCTGGGGCGTGGGGGTAGAGGTTTTCATGAGGCCATCGAGGACGACGAGGTTGGAGTTTGAGAGGTGGGAAGGGAGGTAGGTGGAGGCGAGATCGGAGGGTTTGAGGGTGCCGCGCTCGAATAGAATGTTTGCTGCTAGCTAAACTCAAAGTCAAAATCGAGTAATCAGATAGAGGGAACCCGGACGTGCGGCGGTGATCAACTTGGCCATGCTACAGACCCAATAGAGACTATCGGGAGTGACAGAACCGCTCGTCGGGTCGTCGTGGATTCTGTACCCGCCCGCTGAGGCGTATAGCTCTTCGTTGATGTTGGTGACGGCAACACCAAAGCCGGGGAGGAGACGCTCGGATTGGAATCGAGTCTAGTGTCGATCAGTGCTTGTAGCTTGTCGAAGGCAGGGAACTCACGATGAGGTCGTCTAGGGCTTTCTTGCCTGCGGCGGATATCTTCACCATAATGGAGGAGGGCAATGATGAATCAGGATTCGCGGTGTCAATAGAGTACTATTGCCCAGTCGGGCTGCAAGAGCTAATAGTTTACATTGCATCAAAAATTATGAACGGCGCCTAGGTTTCTTTCTCTTCCGGGCAAGTTCCTTGAATGCTAAACGTTGACGGTCAGAGAGGTAGATGGATAAATGGACAGAACGTGCCATCACGTTTCCGTTTGTTGGCATAAAGGTCGGCCACGGTCGGGAGGGGGTCAGCGGCGACTTTTTTCTTCTGTTTCTTGATATTCTTCACGACTCGCGGATCGAAATACTTGTTGGCTAAAAAGAGGGTTAATGCCGTGCGGAATGTGAAGGGACAGAGAGACTTGCGGTCGGGATGGAGGGGACGATCGAACGGCTGGAGGAGTGATCTGGCTGGCGCACCATAGATGTGTTCAAGGCGGGTAGCAGCCCGTTCAAGTACTCTGGACCTGGTGTCAATGGCAGGGCACACAGAGGACACAAGGCAACGGACCGCAGGCTGATGTAGCTGGATTTCTTGGCATGGACACTGCTGGTGAGGATGTGGACGACAGTGTCCCAGGAAACGGGGGTGATCCTGTTCTGCATGCTGGCCGGGCGAGCAGGGATGTGATAGACGAGCATGTTGAGAGCATGGGTCAGAAAGTCGGTGACCAGGCGAGGCAGAGGATCGAGACGACGACTGTCTTCATCGAGCTCGAGCTCAAAGTCGGGGGTGGAGCCTGTCTGCCTCAGGACGGCCTTTGCCAAGACGCGCACCTCCTCGCTCAGGGACCATTCTGGGACGGCGACGTCGTGGGGCAGGAGGGGCCAGCGAGCGTTGTCTGCGGCGCCGTCGTGTGTGAGACGGGTGGAGAGGTCGAGGAGGTCGTTGACGCGCAGGGACCTGAGGAGGGCGGCGTACTCGGTGAGCTCGAGGCGCAGCTTCTCTGGCAGCGTCCGGCGCTCCATCAATCCCGCCCCTTCCATTTCTGAACGCAAAGGAATAGGGCCATCGTGGGAGTGCTTATGCAAGAACTGTACAGTTGCCATATCCATGCGCCCCACCGTCCGCTCTCTCCCCTCCCATCCTCTTTCACGATCAGACCAAGTCCGTCCTCCCCTTCGTCCCCGTTTCACTCTCTGACCATCCCACAGAATGAGAGAGAAGTGGAAGAAAAAGAGATCTCGCAGGCTCAGGCGCAAGCGCCGAAAGATGAGGGCCCGTTCCAGTGCGTATCCCATGTCTTGTGCCGCTCTCAGCTCACCGTGGTCTGCAGAGTAAACAAACCAAGCGCCAGCAGCCTTTTCTCCAGCCAGTGTTGTCAATAGTCGGGGTGGTGGTCGGGTTGTCCTTGTTCCCAGCAGCCTTTGGTTTCGTTACGAATATCAATCCGCATTTCTGAACGTCATTAGTGGCGGTGCTTGCCCCGTGTGAATTTCTGAGATGTCCGTGCATATCCAGTCCCGACGCGTCTTGTCGTGTCTTCTTCTCATGAGTTCAAAGCCTCTGCCCAAAATCGTGATCAAGGCAAGACCCAACAGCCAGCCGGGCCCCTCGTCGCGTAGAGGCAGGCCCAGGCTCGTGCAGGCCGCCCAGCCTGACGAGACTGAGGATGACGTCCAGGATGAACAGGACGACGACGTCCAAGAGTCCATGGACGTAGACCAGCCGGAGGAACAGACTCCTGCAGCCTCCGAAGCCGACGACGAGCCAGAGGAAGACGAGGAAGAGCCCCAGGTCGTCGTCCCAGTCCGTCGTCCCAGGGGTCGCCCAAGAGGCAGAGGCAGAGGCGGAGGTGCCGCTGGTTCTGCGACTCCTCGTGGTACCCGTGGCAGGGGAAGAGGAAGAGGCCGCGGCCGCGGTCGCGGTTCCCTTGCTTCCAAACTTGCAAGGGAGGATGGGGAGGACGGTGCAGATGATGAAGGTGAATACGGGGACGATGAATATTACGGCAAACCCTCGAGGAAAATCCAGGGACAATCCTATTTTATCGAAGGCGACGAGTTTGTCACCGAGGATGACCCCAAAGGCGACGAGAAGATTGATAAAAACGGCGTTCTCCTGGGAGGTATGCTCTGCCCTCTTCATCTTCTTGCCAAAATACTCAGTCTTGCAGGGAGAAGGTTCAAAGCGGCCACATTCATCCTACCGAACAGACACCCAGAGCGACAGTACTTGCTCGCTATCGACGCTGCTCGCACCTCCGGGTTCCGAGACTCCCTCTACTACTTTAGACGAAACCTCCTCGCTCTCAAACTCAATGCCACTCAGCCCGAAAAGGACTACCTCATCGCCGAAGGCAAATTGGGTTCACATCTCAGGACCCGTAGTGTCACTCTGATCACTGCCCGCAGTGCCTACAAGCTGCATGGCTCCAAGATGATCATCGGTGAGTCGCCTTAGTGCTTTGTTCAGACCTCATTATTGACGTCCGTGCTTCAGATGGAAGATGGGTGACCGACGACTATTATGAAGAGAAAGTTCTCGCCGAAATCACAGAAAAGGGTCTCAAAGCAGGCGAACTAGTCGGGGAGCTTCCCGACCCTGCTCAACCGCACCAAAACGCCGAACTCTCCGCCCTCGGCGGTGGTCTCGGTGGCTTAGGAGCGGGCAAAGGAGATCGCTCAGGCGGAGCTGGAGGTGGTGGCGGTGGCATATACAAAGCAGGCGGTCCGACAACCCTCTTCGGTGGAAGTGGGTGGGGCCCTTTTAGTGACGGTCCCTTGAACGCCGTCAGGAAGAGCTTGTTGTCGAGGGACGGGGTGGGGGAGGAGAATTGGATGTGGATGATGGCAGCGAGAGTCAGGGAGGCAGATGAGGAGTGGGCAAAGTGGAGGCAAGAGGCGAGAAAGGTTCCCGAGGGCACAGAGACCTTGCAGGTCACTGTGGTGAACCAGCCTGTGCCTGGCCAGGAATCCAGAGCTGCTTCGAGTTCAGCACCTTGGCCAGCCAACAAGCGTGTTATTGGCTTTGAGACGGAGGAGGAGGCGGCTGCCTCGTCTTATTCCCTCGGGGTGTATGAGCCCCACACCCACTTTGTTCATTGTACGTGTTTCTCGTCCATCTTCTGTAACATTCATTGACCCTCTCCAGATCGTTCAGATACACAACCAACAAGCGCCAATTGGGTCCCAGTACCTGACTCGCCTTACAAAAGGCGCGTTTTGGGCGGTACAAAGGTGGGAAACGGCGCTTGGGCACTAGCTTGGGTCGATACCGTCATGGAACCGTCCGTCGACGCCGCGGGCGAGGAAAGAGAAAGACTGCTTGGAGACGCAGGTACTACTGCGTCAGATCCCATCGTATTAGAACCATCCCTGTGAACCCTATTACAGTACATCATACATCCAAAACGTCTTCAGCCAAGTTGGCAGCCCAGCAGTAGTGACCACATCCAGTCGCACAAGGATGTCCCATCATCTTCATCGATACGCTCAACTCTGTCTCCGTCCGAGCGGGACTCTGGCCCCCAGAACCTTGTGTATGTGTACTCGAAACAGAAGTAGCTACCACGCTGGTACTTGTCCGTGTGCTAGCGACAGAGGTTGCGTCGCCGTCCTCGGAGCGGACAGGTAGTTGCCGGGATAGAGATCGCCCGCGGTCCTCTTCGTCCGCTGGGGAGGGAGGCAGGAAAGAGGATACGGGCAGTTCGACCATGGGTGTCTCCATGTAATATTGGCGGTAGCAGGATTTGTGACCGCCGTGCTGGCATACTGAACATTGAAATAGCAGGGATCGAACTGGAAGATGGCTACTTTGCGTCAGCACGAGAACTCGTGGCGAAAAATCTCTTACCAGATAGAGCATGAAACGGTTTTAGCGCGACAGCCTAGGCAGTACGCAAACGCTCCTCTGGAAGGCGTCGATGTGGACGCTGGAGCTACCGCTGGCTTCATCAGCGGTTTCTGACATCGCCCACAAGTGGTGTAGATCACAGTCTCGACCTAAAAAAGCATCAGAAACTTGCGAGAGACGATGTGAATATGTCGCCTGACCAAAGACTGTTTCTTCAAATCCTCGAGGTCTGAATACTTGCGGAGGAAAGCAGCACATGTGTATAAACGCAGACGCATTAGATGGTCTGAAATCCTTTGAGCCACCCTTGTCGTACCAACATAAGGGAGCGGACCCACCTAGATAGGCTTCTAGTATCCTGGTAGCGCGATTGACAGAGATGTTCAGCTCTTTGCGAGCGACAAGGCAGATCATCGCGCTCATTTGAACGTCGCCCTAGAGTAGACTGAGTCTACCGATGCAATGAGATCAGACACAACCATACCTCGTCCGAAAACTTTTCCAGCGCTTGCTTCACGGTTGTCGACACGATCTCACGAAACCGTCTTTCATCTCCCCGAATCACTTCTATACGCCGTTGGGATGTGTGCTTGTTGGGCTTGGTTTGACGCGACTCCTCTTCATCGTCCGTTTCCGAGTCTGGATCTTGCAGGAATTCCGTGATCGGTTGAGATTTAGCTCGACGGTGATTGAGCGCAATGGTGTCCTCGCCGTGTTTCCCCTGCTCCATATCTTTTTGGGATGCACGCTCCGCGGCAGTAATTGTTCGTATGCTGCTACGTGAATCCTGATGAACGAGCCGTGGTGGAGGTGCAGCTAATGAAGCCACAGTAGAACTGCGACTTCGAGTCTTTTGCCGGAGGGATGCACGCCTGCTGGAACGAGATTTCGCTTCACGGCGGGAAGACGTTGACGTGTCCGATTCAGTGTCTGTGGACCTTGGAGATGGAGACGACGTTCCATCCTCATCTACATCTTTCTGAGCATCGTCGTCGTCATCTTCTGACCACTGTTGTTGGCCAGCAATCCTGGACAATGGGCTTGGCGCTGTGAGCTGTTTGCCAGAAAGTGGTCCTGGGGATAAGATAGATCGAGGTGCACCGTCTTCGCCATGATTATGACCAGTCTCACTTGCGGCCTCCTCCTCCGCATCATCCGACGAGCTTGAATCATCAAGAGCACCTTCACCTACATGCCGCAAACTGGTTAATGAACGTTCAGCACTAGCATTCGAGGTGCCCAATACAGCTAAGGATGGACGTCGAAAGGCAGAAGACTGTCTGTGGGTTTGAAGACCAGAATCAACAGATTCCCTTCTGGGGAACTGGGTCGTTCGGTTTGGCGTAACTGGCAGCCCAACAGCAATATGCCTGGGAGATGAAGAGTTGGAGGAGGAAGGGGTGAGATGTCGTGTCCTGGAAGGGGAACGGCTCCGGAGAGAAAGCTGATTCGCTTGATTATTTGCCATGGACCTGTGACCTGGACTCCATTTATTTGGAGTCGCCAGCTCATTGGATGAATTGGCGGCCGGGGGAAAAGAGTAATTATTCGGAGCAGCAGGGAATTGCTGAGGGAGAGATTTGCGGTTGACCGATGGGGATGGGGCAACGGAGGGTTGAGGAGGTGGAGGTATGTATTCGCTCAGGTAGGTGGCCAATAATTTCCAGATCTGCGATGCACGTTCGTCTCCTGCCCTTAGAGCTACCTGTTACGCAATCAGAGCGAGAAACAAGCGTTGCAAAGTATATTTACCAGGGCGTTAGCTTCGCAAATCTCCTTCTTATCTGGACCGTGAAACTGGTAATTCTGGGCAAGAAAGGTGAACACTTCCATGTCTTCAATTGCGTCCTCTGATATGAAGGTGCTGAATGATTGGCTTTTCAGCTTCACAGAAGGATCTCCAACACTTTTCACCATCGCCTTCCTAGCCTCGGAGTTGCGCTCGGAAGGTATACTAGGGCGTAATCAGGGCTAGCCACATCAAGAAAGTGCCCGGACCTACATGTCATCATAAGGAGGGTCGAAGCGGTGCGGTTTGTTAACCACGAAAGTCAGAGAGCCACCAACATCCCAAGTGGTTGCTACACGATTGATGGATGCGATAGGCTTTGTGACTTCTCGGAGGTCCAATTGCGAGAAGGTTCCATTGGAGTATTGTGCCCAGACTGCATGCGAATCGTTGAATGCGATATCTATGAGCTGTCAGCGCTCTGCGAGCTGGGGAGAGGTCATGACACCTACCAGCTATTCCACCATCTGCTGACGCGCCATACACAGACCATTTCGCAACCCATTCCCTTCGTACATCCCAAATTTCCAATGCGTCGCCGCTGGGGGTGATGGATCTTGGTGCTTCGTTCGACAGTTCATTGAATTTGTCTTTGATTGAAGTGATGCTCTCCGAATTGAGCCCTTTGAGCATCAAATCCAAACCAAGGCCACTTCCAACACGGCTCAAGAGTCCCTGAGCGGCTCCGGGGGTACCTGGAATGTTTACATCGGCGCTCGGAGCTGAGATCTCATCATTGGAGACTACGGCCAGTTCACATTCGTATCCTGGTCGCCACGCCACGCGTCTCACTGGGAATGAAGGATGCAAGATATACGTCGCCTTGCTTGGTATTCGAGCGCTTGCGACAGGCCCTGTGAGATCCCAGACCTAGAAGATGGAGTTATGGCGGCCTGAGGACAGTGTTTCGGCACTTTACCTTGACACATCGATCCAGTCCACCACTAACGAGCCAGCCAAGAGAGTTGCCGGAAGGTTCCATGGGGTTGGCTGGTGCGTTATTGCCATTATTTTTCGGGACGGAGCTGCACCAATCCAGGGTGGTGATAGGTGCGCTATGCGCGACTGCAAGCCTGTCGAGGCTTCCTCGCTGTCCCATTTTCAGGTCCCAGCTAAATGGACATCAGCTCCACAGACAAGCACAAGTAGCTTCACTCACCGGTGAATGCTACCGTTGTCCAAACCAACAATGGCTTGAAGTGGTTGCCACAGACTAGGTGAAAACGCGACGCTTCGAATGGAATTAGGGAATCGCACTCGCATCACTGATTTCGTGAGGTCTCGGAGATCCTATAGAACAACATGAGCAGTGGTCAAAGGACTCTAGTATGTTAATTCTGACCCAGATTCGCATGTCACCATCCGCTGAGCCGGTAATGCAGTAGTAGTGGACGACATGTGAGACTGAGAGTTTGTTGATTGCACGAGTATGGTCTTTGGTCCGTCGTTCTGAAGCAAGATGAGGGCAGCATAAAGAGACAGGGTCAGTAGAGGCGCACCGTATTTCACGACGCCCGACTTGTTCGATATATCCCACAGAATCAGCTCTCCATTCCTGGCACTTGTCAGGATCTTGTTGTTGAATACTGCACACCGTCGTTGAGAAACGCGAGCTCGAACGATGTAGCCAACTTACAACCATGTCCCCAAGCAACGTCTGTGCTGGTACTATCGATTTTGAGCCCGCTGTTGTCCCAAAAGTTGCGTGAAGAATCGATGCGATGACCGCCAGGACCAACCATGCATTTGTGCTCTGGGGTGATACTTTGCCCCGGACTTGATACTCGTACGACCCTCAATGCTACAAGATGCAAATGTGAGCAGATAGTGATTTCGAATTGCAATGAACCTCACACTCTTTCCCGGCCACTGCACAACGACTCCCATCCTCGCTTTTGGCAATCGCGGTGGTTCCGCTGGGTGCGACGCGACCTAGGCGTACGAATCGTGTGGGGCCCTGGTACCCGTGAAGCCTCGAGTCTGAGAAGATTTCTGGAGGATTCAGTATGCTCTGGAGTGATAGACTAGGATTCATGATGGTGGTTGAGGCATAACCGGTGTTGCCATCATATTCAAGTTGACGCCCGTCAGGCGGCGCTTGGAAATACATGTCTATTCTACTCTCGTATCTGGATAATTGTAGCCGCCTTCACACCCCAGCTGTACTTGTCTAGCTTCTCCAGCTCCCCAACCTGTGCTTCACTCCCTGTTCCTCCTGGCCCCCTCGTCGCCGTGCCTATCCGCTTGAAGGGAGACTCGTCCTGTGCTATGCAAGCGAAATTGGCAGGCGAACCCGACAGGAATAGTTTGAAGAACCCAATATCTCTGACCCGTTCGTCTTCGAAGCAGAACTGCCAGGGAGATGCCGCGCCATTTGCATAGCCAACTGCGAACTTGGATTGTGGAGCAAGCGGTGCATCTACCTCTCCCGAACCCGCGCCATGGGGTGCGGTGAACCAAGGTACTGTAGACGATCCGTCAGCCCTTTCAATGTACACGGAGAAACGGGACCGGCTTACTGATTGTAAGTTCATTAGGGTCAAAGTAGAATAGGTACGGGTAGATAGGAATGTCGCTGTCGTTGTACAGCGTCATCCCTACTGGCTTGTCAACATCTGCATCTGGCACTTGGATTTCTGAGGGTTCGCGTGCAAGCAAATTCTGGCCGGTGGGTCTATAGTTCTCCGGCTCCTCATCATCGTCGGGATCTATTTGCTCGAGATATTGAAGTTCCATGCGCACTTGAGCAAATTCGTTCTTGCCCCGTCGGTGGAGATGGTAGTTGAAATGTTGCCAGGCTTTGATTATATTTTGGATGTCTCTAGGAGAGTCGCGCCTGAGCGAATGAGGCAAGCGTTTGGGGAGGTACTCTTCAAGTACTGGATCGTTGCGCTCAATGTATACCCGTTCTCCCTCCAGCTCTAGGACCAACGCAGCATCCGCAGGACTGTTCACAATGTGTATCTGCTGCATCGCGGAGTTTGGTGGGAAGACGGATTCTAACCAAGCTCGCTCCCGGCAATAGACCTTTGGGGGGTCGTTTCTCCAATCGATTCGTCGGGCATAGAAATTCCTGGGGATCTTGAACTTCCGATGCCCCTTAGGGTGGTCAAGCAAAGTGCTGAAGGAATCAACCGTAGTAGCACTCAGGATTCCGATTGACGGATTTATGTTGCTGCCTGTGTCGAGGAGGTTACTCTCGTGGATGGAGAACAACTCTCCGAGTGTGACACCCTGAGCCATGCCGGCGTCCAGAGAGACAACTAGTTCGTTGGTCTCATTCTTATACCGCTTGCCGGGGATCAGAGAGGCGTCGGATCGGATTCCACCTCTGTCGAATAGTAGGCGGTCCATGTAGCTCCCTTCGCAATGTGGGGTCTGCCTGACGGTGAGGTCCTACATCAGTGCGGCCCATCATCAAGGAAATGAAGAGGAAAGCGCACCATTTCGGCATTTTCAATCTGTCCATGAGAGACGTATAGGTGGTCGTCCGGAGGTTGATGTTCGTGAACGTGGACAGGAGCGCCGTGGTGAACAATCCTCGACCTTCGTTCTCAAACGCGAACCGCTCTCGCCCACAAGCAGCGAGCAGAACATGCGAGTCCTGGAACTTCCCTCCAAAACCAGCCGACGGCTTCATGCCTCTTGTTGTTGTCGATTCATCCTGCTTGGCCATATCTCCTGTGATAACGACGCGTGGATCTGCTTTCCCTGATAAGCGTGGGGGGTTGAGGATCGAACGAGGGGTGTATGTCCCGCCTCCCCGGTTGAGGCCAGCCGAGCAACAGCAATCGAGGATCAAGGTCTGCCATCGGTCATATCTTCAGCCTATACCAAGCGACCATGGAAAGGAATGACATACGATGTTGTTTCCACGGAGAGTGGAAAGCTGATTCAACAGATAGCAGACAGTCCTGTCTGGTATACCCTCAACTACTCCTTCCCCATCTTCGAGCTCGATGCCTATATCACAAGGACATAGCATCTCTACAAAGTCACTGTCTGTAGCCCAGTCTAGCCACTGGGGAGGTTTCTCCGTACGTGCCCCGTGGCCTGCATAGAAGATGATAATGCAAGGCTGCTGCGCGGGCGCTGTGATCTTTTCTAGCCTCTGGAAACTATTCAAAATCCCTTGTCGTGAGGCCTGGGCATTCCTAATGTTGATGACGTTCTCTTTGGGGACGTTGAGGGTCGTTCTGAGGTAGGTGTCCACCGCATCGGCGTCGTTCACAGCAGCTTCGAGCACTGAGTAATCGGGGCATTGGTACTGGTTGATCCCAATGACGAGGGCGTATGTGTTGGAGGGCTATATATCGATAAGCGCCGATGATGACTTTGGGACAATACGATGCAACCTACATTCATTGGGAGTTGCGGTGCAGAGGGAGGAAGAAGGCAGTCAGGAGTGAATCAGTCAAAGCTTAAAAGGTCAGCGACGGACTCGGGGAGTGTCAGTCTGAGTCTTTCGTCACTGATGATTTCGGACGCAATATGAATCTGTATGGAATTATCACAAAATCCGACTACCACTACGGAGTCCGTGAAGAGAAGAAAAATACAGCAGCTGTGTTTTTTGCATCCTTTTGGGTGATCCACCGACCGTATCGATGTTCCTTCCCTAGGGATGCGGTGATGAGAAGCGTGTTGGCAGTAGTGCTCGTTGGAGGATTGGAGGATGACATCCATGGCGAACTCTTGACCAACTCTTTTGGCGGAGAGATGAGTTGCAGGGAATTGACGACACCGGGGGCTGGCACGGTGCCCACCGGAGAGAAGGATTTGAGCTTAGAGTCTAGCTTCCATATCCGAATAGACCCATCCCATGAACCTGAAATGACTTTTGAGCAAAGAACACGAAAGAGAACGACTCAAACCTACCTGAAGCAAAAATATTGGAGTAACGAAGGCAGCCGAGTGATGTTACCCACCGTGGGGTGCGGATAGGACCCTCGGTCGATGATTCCATCTCATCGAGTCCATGGGCAAGAGGTTGTGTGAAGATTGGTTTCTTTTTCTGCGTGGACCATAGGCTTATCGAGCTGAGAGACGGAGTGAGTATCAGGTATAGTTTCTGTGCAGGACAAGTCAACGCACCCGCTGTCTCCGCCACTCAGGAAGGTCGTCTCGTCGACCATACACACACAATCCAAGCTCCCTTCAATATAGTCTTTCCGTTCCTGTCTCTTCGATGATCTGGGCATGCCAGAGTCGGACTCCGCACCGTCGCCTTCTTCGTCTGCCTTCAATCCTCCTTCTAGCACCTCCCGAATACGTGAGCGACCACCACCCCGGAAGACGAGCTGGGTTTCATCCACGATTTTCCAGTAGCGCACTGTTTTGTCACGCGCACCGACTGATACACAGGTGTCCCCTCGAAGTGCGTCTAATCCAAGAATATGGTCTTGATGTCCGAACAGTGTCTCGACATAACCCATAACGCCCGACGTTAAATCGTACACTTTGACTGTCCTATCAAATGAGGCCGAGTATAGTTGATTGGTGCCTTTCTTAAAGGCAACGTTCTGCAAAAAGTTAGGGTGCGGCGATGAGGGGACTGGTAAAAGAGGCGTACCGAGACGACATCCTTGTGCCCAAGATGTCCCGAGAACCCCTTGATCCACTCTCCCTTTTCCACATCCCAAATACCCACTCGTCGATCTGCGCCGGCACTAGCAAGCAGTTTACCGTCTCCGCTGATCGCCAGCGAGTAAACTTCGTCTGTGTGCCCTTTGACAGAGGCGTCGGCAACCTCCTTGGCCTTGCCTTTGCCTTTGGAGGCAGGCCGGATTTTGTAAAATGTAGCGAGCTTTTTGCCGGAGGAGAGATCCCATTTAATGATGGATCCTTCCTTCCCAGCGGTGAATAGGTATTTTGCGGACTCGGAGGCGACGGAGGAGGTGACGGAGAGACGATGTCCGCGAGCGTGGAAGGTTGCTTGAGGCGGTTGTTTGAAATCGAACTGGGAAAAAAGGTCAGAAATGAGGGGAATGTCAGGGAAAATACGTGCGCACAGAGTCTGCGATAAATTGGTGCACTTTTCCCGAGTGCTCGAGGACGTCTTGCTTCAGCCGTGAAGCAATCAACTCTTTGTCGATTTCTGCTGCGTCAAACTCTCCTTCAGCTGGAAAATAAACCGTCAGATTCTGTTCAGCATAGCGGGGTCGATACTCACCGAGACTCCCCTTGACGCTCTCGAGGTATAGTTTTGCCAGCCTCAGCCTCTTTTCTGCCGGAGTCTCATCCTCGTACTCGTCCCCACTGGGCTCCTCGTCATCGGCAGCCCGCAGATCCATGTCGTCAATGTCCCCCTCATCGTCGTCCGTCTTGTCCGAGAGTTCCTCATCCAGACGAGGTTTCTTGTCCTTGGTGGTCCTTGCTGCACCGGGGCGTCCATTGCGCGTCGACGAGCCGTCTGTGCGTTTTCTTTTTCGTGTTTTTGTAGAGGCGAAGAAGGGGTCTGGCATGGTCGTGGTCAAGGGACTTCACAATTTTTTCGAGCATGGTTTGGGTTGAGCGAAATTACGTCATCAATTCGAATGTAAATATTCAGAAAAATACACATCAGTCAAACAATACGGAGTCCATCCAACGAAGGGTCGCTAGAATTTTGACTCGGATACATATGAACAGGCGAAAGAGGGCTCGATAAATCATAATCAGCAGGGGAAGAGGGATCCCCGTTACTACTATTCGCGTATTGGCCCCCAGGGACAGGCGAAACGGACATTCTATTCCCAGGGCCGCTGCCACGGTACATCGAGGAGAGGTCGAGCTGTGGGGTTGACCGCGAGCCTAGAGCGTTTCCAAAGAGGCCTTGCATCCGTCCAGTGGGTCGGTAAGGCACTTGGAGGTTGCCTGGAACTGGTATCGGGACGGATCCGCCGTGGTGACTAGACTGGGAAGAGGTCGAGACGGAGCGGCTGCGCGTGTACTCTGGCATGCTACTGGTGCGAGGGTCGTAGAAGAATTCTTGGCTGAGACTGCTGGAACGGGCATGCCTCGGAGCGTTGTCAAAGTCGAATTCCAGCCTGGGTATAAACTCGGAGCGATCGCCGATCTGCCCGGGCCACATCGTAGAAGAGGAGCTGCTGCTGCTGCCTTGCTGCTGTTGGGTATAGTCGTTGGTGGAGAACGTGTCCTGCGACATCATCATCTGCCTCACCCACTCGTCCACCGAGTCAAGGGGATTGCTGTCCGACTCGGGGACGGTGGATTGAGGTATTGACAAGGCTGTATCAGGAAGCATGCTCTGCAACGAGAGGATGGTGCAATCCAAGCAGGTGCTGCATCGTTCAGGATGCGCGCAGGTCGAGAAGGCTGATTCGCCTGAAACGATGGTGTTGTTGTGGTAGGTGCATCCTGGGCAGCGGCAGCCGTCGCCGCACCCACAGGCCGAGGGGATGGGGAAGAAGGCTTCGTTTGGGTTTGGGCCGCCAAATTGCGGGGTGCGAGAGGGGTGGTGGTGGAGAGGCTGATGGTGGGTCATGTCGTAGGCCCTCTCGTACGGGCTGAAGGAGGCGGGGCTGTACGGGTACGAGGAGGAGGGCGGGTCATGGATGGGGCCCGGACGGGGAAGAACAGGACGGAGCTCTGCAATGCGAGCCAGGATCTGGGCTGTATTGCTCTGGACGCGCGAGGGGTCGCCAAAGACCGAGAGACTGGCGGGGGGCGTCTGCTCGAACTTGACGGTGGGGGGCTTCCGGGACTTTGGAGCAGGCTTTCTGGGGACGCAGCAGGGGCATGCACCAGTGTCCTTGCACTGGCAGGAAATAGATTTGCCTAAAGGGTGACGATCAGAGGGATGCGCCACGGAGGGGGGGACGACGCATACCAGCGCCACTGGGATCGCTAGAGTCCGAGGAAAAACCTCCCTCGGCGGCGACCGACGTTTCCAAGGCGTGGCGGGGCACACCGTTGGGAAACGCGGCGCTCTCAAACCCTGGCTTGGTTCCTAGGGATGTTGAGAACAAAGGAGTCTTATCAGTCAGCCAGCTGCCCAGCGGGGAGCAGGGTGGGTGGCGTCAACACACCTTTAGGGGCGGGGACGTGGTCGATCCTGCCGTCGCAGATGCACTTGACGTGGACCTGCTTGGTTTTGCGCAGCTCGCGACAGTGCTCGCATTGGGTGACGGGGCGGCCTTTCTTCTTTATTTCGAAAAGGGGACGGTCAAAGTGTTTGCACGAGGACGAGCGGTGGCCCTTTATGCAGGTTTCACTGGCAACGAGCACATGAGCAGCCGGGCGAGCGAGAGGACGCCCAGACGCATACCAAGCGTATTTTTTATCACTGATAATCTTGGGGACGTCGTGAGTCAGTGGGGAGGCAAGCCTCGACGCTGCGACGTACCATGATGGGCAGCGTGCGGCGCCCGCCAGCAACGACGGGCTGGAAAAATGGGCTACGAGTCGGCTGGCAAGAGCTGGCAGACGTCGACCATGGTATTTGGGGGTTGCTGTCGAGCTCGTGGAGGTGGCTGCCCCCTTAAAGACGGGTGCGCACAGACCAGCACTGCCCGAGAAAATCACGGGTAAATAAGGCTGTAAAAGGCGGAAAAATAGAGTACGGGGTAACGGTTGCTGGATTGAGGTGGGGCTGGTGACCGAGTTTCCAGAATTATGGCCAAGGCAGCAGCGAGCGCTTTTCGCCAGAGGTGTGCACTGCCTTGCGTCTGCTTATCGCCAGTGGTTCTGTGAAGGGGTCATGCTGGCACGTTCACCGGTCTTCGGTACGCTATCGATAGATTCCATACGGTCCTAAATACGCTGTAGATACATCGGTCCTAAATGCAACGAGACATCATCACGCCTCCCCATACTTCTCCACCCATCCCCGGTGGAACGTTTCCAGCTTGCCCACGTACTCGTCCACCCCGGGACACAGGCACGTCAGCCGGTAGTGCCACTCCCCCTCCTTCTGGCCAAATCCAGATCCAGCCACCACGCAGATCCCCGTCTCGTCCAGCAGCGCGAGTGCGTAGAACACGTCGGGCTCTTTTCCGTGCTGGCGTGCCGCGGCTATCGCTGCCTCGGACAGCGTAATGCGAGGGAACAGGTACAGTGCCCCGGGCGACGGCACGCACGAGACGCCAGGAAGGGCGTTGAGCCTATCAGACATCGTTTGCGTGCGAGAAGCGAGCGCGTCGTGCGTCGCACGGGTCTCCTTTTGCCAGAGCTCGTAGCTCTCGTCACCTGCCTTGGGCGGACGGACCATGCAGTCCACACCGATCTGGCCCCCGAGGGGAGGACAGAGGCCGACAGAGACCATTTTGTAGATGAGAGCCACAACGGGCTCTGAGATGTTGTGGCACTCAAAGTAGCCGCCTCTGCGACCGCACTCGCCAGTGACACCCTTTGAGATGGAGTGGAAAGAAACGAGCGGAATGTGAGAGTTGAGCTTGCACACAATCTTCTTGAACGAGGTAAAGGGGTGGGTCGAGGGACGGTGGAGGTTGCTCTGGTACACCTCGTCTGCGAGAAGGACGAGCGAATATTTTTCACAGAGATGCACGATCTGGGACATGGTCTCTTCGGAAAGAAGGGCACCAGTGGGGTTACCTGGGTTGATGATCACGAGGGCCTTGGGGACAATATTGGCCTTGTGGGCCTTGTCCAGGGCCTGCTCGAGCTCAGCAATAGAGGTGGCCCAGTCCTGGGTCTCGTCGAGATAGTAGGGAATGGGCTGGCCGTGATGCTGAGCTAATGTGGCGGTATACAAGGGGTATTGCGGGATGGGAATGAGGATGCCAGAGGTGGGAGAAGAGATAAGCATGTTGATAAGAAGAGAGACACCGGCGGAGGCGCCGGTGGTGAGGAAGATGTGATTGGGGTCGGCCGGATAGCCGTCACGGTCCTCGATGAACTTTGCAACGTTTTGGCGAATAAAGGGGACGCCTTGGCTGTGAGAGTAAGCTCCGATAGAGCCGATTTCGGAGAGCAGCTCCGTGGCGCGTGCGACGACGTCCTTGGGGAAGACGTCTGGTGCGAGGTCAGCGAGGGCTGGCCATTCTGTGAGAGCAGCGATCTGGGGGGTGCGTGAGTCACGACGAGGGCGTTGGGATGCAGTTGACTGTGCATACCTGGCGCGCAAAGGTGATCGGAGGTTGATCGAGACCCTTTTGCTGAGGATTGCCAATGTTGGAGGAGATGACACGGTCGAAGGGGAGGGAGGTGTCGCCGTCCTTGAGCTGGACACGATAGCGCTCGGCCTTTATGGCGAGCTCACCGCGGACGGCGTACTCGACCTTGAGGAGCTGTGGATTGAGGGAGTCGAGGGTGAGGGGGCGCATGGGGGTCCTTTTGAGGGCCATCGATAGGGCCCCCCGCAGTTTTAAACCGCCCGGGATGCGCATCCTCCTCGATACAGAATGGGGAGCAGTCGAGAGCACGTCCCTTTTGGCCACGGCTCGGCACGGCCCGCCTCCCGCCGCCACCTTACGTCATATGTCATTTCCAATAATTACTTGAACATTTTGGCGCTTTCTCTTCTCCACCACCATGTCCATCTCCTCCTCCCCCACCATCGTCCCCCTTCCTCGCCATCCAGACAGGGACCACCACAAGCCCCCCGTCTGGCCCATCACAAATGCCCAGTCCGGCACCGTAACCCCCCTCACCGCAAAGTGTGCAATGTCCACCCGTCCCGACGGCATCTGCTGCAAGGACCTCATCAAGGAGGAACGCACCCTCATCGACCCAGACGTCGTCCGTGACGTGTAAGCTCACACTCGCTTTCCGCGTTTTTTCCTCCCCTCACATCGCCCTGCAGCGTTATCGGCCTCTCCGACGGCCTCACCGTCCCATTTGCCCTCACCGCCGGTCTTTCGTCTTTGGGCGAGTCCCGCCTCGTCGTGCTAGGCGGTATCGCAGAGCTCATCGCAGGTGCCATTTCCATGGGCATCGGCGGCTTCCTTGCCTCCCAGTCCGAGCGTGACCACTTCCGCTACCTCCGTGTCCAGACAGCCCAGAGGGTAAGGAGGAGCTGTGCCGGCGAGATGGAACGCGAGGTCGAACAAGTCTTGGGGCCCATTGGCGTCGACGAAAAGACCTGTAGAAGCGTCGCAAAATGTCTACGTGACGTGGAAATCGAAGAATTCGGTGATGGTTTTGCCTCGGCCTCGAGTAGCACCATCAGCGACACCGAGACCGCCACCAGCCTCAAGTGGGCCAAGGAAGTGGGTTTGACCGCTTTCCTGCTCAAATTTGGACAGGGTTTAGGTATGCTGACTGAACTTCTGTTGCCTCAAACACATGCTCATCGGTTGCCACACAGAGGAAATTCCAGATAGACGCATGTATGTCTCCGCGTTTACCATTGGAATGGGGTACCTTCTCGGTGGCCTTATTCCCCTCTTTCCCTACTTTTTCATTCCCATGGCACATGTCGCCCTCCTCTATTCCTGTATCCTCACTGGCATCGTCTTGTTGATCTTTGGCGCCGTCAAGGCCAGAGTTACTGGTTCAGGTGACACGGCTGGTAGCTATATTTGGGGTGCTGTCAGTACCCTCATGGTCGGAGGCGTGGCTGCGGGTGCGGCGTTTGGCATTGTCAAGGCCTTGGAGAACAGTGGCTGATCTTCTTGTATCATATTATATCTCGAATGTCATGGACCGTTTAGTATACCAGGCTATTAATGTACACAATCAGAAGAGTAATGGAATAGAGCAGCTACATAGAGAGTCAAGGAGATTTCAGAGAGGTATTGGCGAGCTTTGCGTTGAGCTCGTCTGCGCTCGTCGTTGTCGTCGGTTGGTATGTAATGGACACGTTCTGATTGGTCGAATAGTTAGCCTGGATGATGGACAGATAGGGGCTTGAACATACCTCGATATCTTCCTTTTCAGACTCTTCCTTGTACTTGTTGACGTTGGCTCGCATGATGGACACTTCGTCACTCGCAGCAGCCAACGACGCCATACGGTTCATCGCACGGATGCCAAATGCGGCCTTGCGCCAAGCAGCCTTTGCATTGAACGCGCGCTTGACGTTGGGCAGGAGATCGGCAGGGCGGCCGTCCTGTTCAACAAAGTGCGGCTGATCATCTGCGAGCCACTTGTGTTTGAGCGCTTCGCCTGCTGTCGGGCGCTTGAGGGGGTCGACGGTGAGGCAGGTTCGGACAAAGTCTTTCGCGGTTTCAGAAACGTTTTGCCAGTATTCCTCAGGTTCAAACTTGTAGTCTCCGGCGATGATGGCTTCCATTTCTTGTTGTTGGGAATCTCGGTCAAAGGGGGTGTATCCTGCCAGGAGGAAGTAGCTGATAACGCCCATGGCCCACACGTCCACTGCCTTGCCGTGACCGGCTGGTGCAAGGTGTAAGAGGATGAATCTATTGAGATGAGTATCACGTACTGCGCTTGAAGATCTCGGGCGCCATGTACTAGGGGCGTGGTCAGACAAAGCAGACACGTTGGATGGAGAACCACTCACCCCTGGGGTACCACATATCTCGGTGAGGAGGTTGAGCTTTTCCTCCTCCATGACCCTGCTGAGACCGAAATCAGCGATCATAATGTCGGCATCCTCGGCCTGGGTCTTGAACAAGAGGTTCTCAGGTTTCAAGTCTGGAGAGAGTCAAGTATAGAATGGGTTGCGGCGCGAAATGAACCTGCCTCGGTGCACAATCCCTGCGTCGTGTATGTGCTTGACGGCCTTGAAGATGGTTCGAACGAGGTCAGCTGCGTCGCTATATATATAGCGTAAGATGCGACGTTCGGACGACAAGCAAGGACGACTGACGCTTCGTAATAGTTGCCTTTGGCGCAGATTCGATCAAAGAGCTCTCCACCGGTGCAGAGATCGAAGACGAGGTAGAGATTGTGAGCGGTCTGGCGACTGTGTGTGAGAGTTGCGCAGCAGGGAGCATAGGACACGTTTGGGCACCTCGAAATAGTCGTGCAGAGTCACGATGTTGCTGTGGCCGCTGGATATCCTCTTGAGGACTGCGATCTCGTTCCGCACCTGGAGGAAGCGATGAGAAGAAGGCTGTGACGAGGCGAAAGGGGCGCACCATGTGTTCGCGACCCTCCATGAGCTTCTTGTTGATGACCTTGCAGGCATAGTACTTGCCGGTGGAGATGTGAATGGCCTCCTTGACGATGGCGTAGGTGCCGCTGCCGAGGGTCTTGCCTGTGCGGTACTGGATGGATGGACTGAGTGCGGGTCGAGGCGAGCACGCTGGATACACGAACCTGGCAGGGCACGGTCGTCGAGGGAGGCATGAGGGCTGGTGGTTTCTGGGTCGAGGAGGAGGAGGAGAGCAAGCTGTCGATCAGATAACAAGCTAGCTTTTAATTGGCACAGCCACCACTCACAGCGCTGTCGTAGATCACCGTGCGCTCCTCCGCCGAGCCCTTGGTCGTCGTTGCTGCCGACGACGACGACGCAGGCACATTGTCCACATTCACCTTGCTTGCCGTCTTGCTCGCTGCCTCGCTCGCGTCGCGTGGCTTCTTGAATGCGGCCGAGAGCTTGTCTGCGCGCGAGACCCGCTTGAGGCGGTCGAGATGGCTGTCAGAGTCGGACGAGGAGCTCTTGCTGTGGGTGGCACCCATCTGGGCAGGGAGGGGGAGGAGAAGAAGAGGCTAGAGGGCCTTTGACGCGTTCCATGTAATATTTAAACGCACAACACGCACCGCCACGCCCCCCAAGCGTGCATCATCGCCCTCCCCGTGGCTGTGACGACCATGTCCTTCGTCAGAGCCTCCAGATCCTCCACCACCAGGCTTTACAGCACTCTCGTAAACATCGTCGAGGTTGGGCCCAGGGACGGCCTGCAGAACGAGAAGAAGGTCGCCATCCCCGTCGCCACCAAGGTCGAGCTCGTCAACCGTCTCGTCAGCGCCGGCGTCACCAATGTCGAGGCTGGGAGCTTTGTCAGTCCCAAGTGGGTCCCGCAGGCACGTCCAGTCGCCCCTCACATGGCCCAGCTAACATACTTCTGCAGATGGGTGGGACCGCAGACGTCCTCAAGGGCATCGACAGGCAGAAAGGAGTCCATTACTCGGTCCTTGTTCCGAACAAACGCGGGCTCGATGATCTCGTTGCCCTTCTCGATACCCATCCATCCAATGTCCCTCTGACGGACGAGGTCTCTGTCTTCACCGCCGCCACGGACGCCTTTAACAAGGCCAACCTCAATTGTACGGTCAAGGACTCGTTGGACAAGCTGCGTCTGGTCACCCGGACGGCTCTTGACCGCGGCCTCAGAGTGCGCGGGTATGTGAGTGTCGTCATCGTCTGTCCCTACTCTGGCAAGGTCGACTACAAAAGCGTGCGGGAGGTTGCGAAGGAACTTGTGGAAATGGGGTGCTACCAAGTTAGTTTGGGGGATACCGTTGGGCAAGCACGCCCTCATCAAGTGGCCGAAATGCTGGAGGAGGTCAAGAAATCGGTGCCTGTGGAGAAGCTTGCTGTACGTTTAATCCTATCAACTTTTTTGCTCGTCTCATGCTGAATTTCCCTTCCAGGGACATGTAAGTACAACGAGTACGACTGGGGACTAGCTGCTGACTGCGTCATAGTTCCATGACACCTACGGAACTGGGGTAGCCAACGTTCTTGCTGCGCTTGATCGTGGAGTTAGAACCATTGATGCTTCCGTCGGAGGTCTTGGGGGCTGTCCGTATTCTCCAGGAGCAACTGGAAATGTCGCTACCGAAGATGTGCTCTACGCCCTTCAAGGCTCGCCGTACCAGGTCGCGGGGACCAACAACGGAACGATCGACCTCAAGGAGATGGTCGATATTGGCTGGTGGATTAGCTCGGAGTTGGCAAGGCCAAGTGCAAGCCGTGTGGGACGAGCGGTTCGGGCAAAGGCAGAGCGGGCAAAGCTGTAGAAACCGGTTAAGCGAAGATGCCTTCCCCGGAAGTAATCACAGGCCCCTGTAATTCCATAACTTTGCATCACTTGTTCACAGACATGACAGTCATGGAGACCTTTGTGTTCGACCCACGGCCCAGCTATCCTCTGCTCATTACCGCAAACCGATACCCGTTCAGTGAAAACCCGGGTGGGTTGACCTTGGTCTTTGCGCACGGAACCGGCTTTCACAAAGAGCAGTGGGAACCGACCATTGAAGATTTGAAGAAGCTGGATGACACCGGGATCATACGCGAGGTTTGGTCGATTGAAGCACCTAATCATGGAGACAGTGCCATATTGAATGAAGAGGTGTTAAGGCTGGGATATACTCCTATCTGTGAGTATGGCTATCAGCGTCGTCGAGAGAAGCGGCTAATGGGGATTCTAGTTGGTTGGGAAGAGTATACACGTGCGATTCATTTATTCCTCTCTGGGTTCGGAAAGGGGCTGGAGGGGGTGGATTTCTCGAAGCACAAGTTGGTGGGGGTTGGACATTCGATGGGGGCAGTGTCGCTGTAGGTTCTTTCGGTTGGACTAATCTTGAGCTAATGTCGTCACAGGATGCTGTTGGCTGGGCACTTTCCACAGGTCAAATTCGAGTCGCTTATTTGCTGCGACTTGATGTGCATGCATGAACGATTTGGAGGCACGGCAAAGGAGTTTTTGGTTGGGGGCGCAGAGAGGCGGAGGGATACCTGGCCGTCCAAGGAGGAGGCGTACAAGATCATGAAAGCGAGAGGGACGTGGAAGACTTGGGACGAGCGGGTTCTCAGAATATTTGTGGCAAGTACCGCCGCTGGACGAGCTGGAATAAAACTCAAGGTACTCTTAGGAGAAAGGGTTGCGCCCCACGTCGGAGGGGGTCACGTTGAAATGCACTCGAGTTCAAGAGGCGGTGAGCCAGTCGCTACACGGGGAGGACGATGACTGACAGCGCCCAAGGCATGCTATCGGGACCCCCTTGGATCGTCGAGGGCGTACCGACTGCTCCCCAGCTTTGTGAAGGAGACACGGACCCATCTCATCTACGGGGCCATCGACGACTACCTGTACGTATCGCGAGCGCGGCTATCTACCCACCGCTGACCTCTGTGCAGACCGGCCGAGGTGAAGGAGGACATTCTGCGGGTTGTCGGGGGCGTCGACGAGCTCGGGTCGTTCTCAAGAGTGGCGGGGGCGGGCCACTTGATCCCCCAGCAGAATCCCCAGGGGCTGGCAGAAAGGATATACGCTGCCCTCCCCCAGCGCCAAGCAAGGCTATGATGCTTGTATTACGTACTCTGTTCCCACGCACGAGAATTTTAATCCGTATTTTCTGGTGAATATCGCGTGAATTATGGCCGTCATCATCCCGCCCGTCCCTGCGTCGTACAACCTCCCCAGCCCGCCCTCCTCCTCCCGCATCTCCGCCCCCCATCCGTCGGGCCACCGCACCCTCCTCCCCGTCGGCCCCGCCTATGTCAACCATCTCCGTCTCTCGCTCCACCACCAGCACTCCTTCTCCGCCCTCGATAAGCACCTCGAGGCCGAGGCACAGCGTCTCGCCTCCCTCAACGCCAATGCCAACACCGAGGTCGACGATCTCGGCGTAGGCTCGGAGGAGGAGGACGACAGCATCCTCACGCTCGATCCCAAGGAGTGGAAAAAACACGATTACTACAAGGTCCTCGGCCTCTCCCACCTCCGCCACAACGCGACCCCCGAGCAGATCAAGTTTGCCCGTACGTTGTTTCCTCCCATACGCATATAATCGTCCCTCATCTCCACCCTCCAAGACCGCAAAAAGGTGCTCAAGCACCATCCCGATAAAAAGGCTTCCTCCACCGCCCCCACCTCCACCTCTGCCTTTTTGGCCGGCGTCAATCTCAACACCAACGATGACGCCTTTTTCAAGTGCATTTCAAAGGCCCACGAAGTTCTCTCCAATCCCGAGAAGCGTCGCCAGTTCGATTCCGTCGATCCCCACTTTTTGGACCTCGAAGAGGACATGCCTTCAGCAGCCGAGACCAAGGTGCGTCCTTCTCTCGCCTCGAATCACTCTTCGACTCACTGTTTACATAGAGCAAGAATTTCGAATTTTTCAAGACCTTCACCCACGTTTTCGATCTCTACTCCCGTTTTTCCAAGGTTCAGCCGGTACCTGGTTTAGGCCATGTCGACTCTACCAAGGAAGAGGTTGAGGGTTTCTACGACTTTTGGTACAACTTTGACAGCTGGAGGAGCTTTGAGTGGATGGACAAGGAGGTCAACGAGGGAAGTGACAGGTACGCGCGCAAAATCGCCCCCTCAATTTCCACCCTCACTCATCTTTTTAATCAGTCGCGATGACAAACGCTACACGGAAAAGAAGAACAAGACGGAGCGTGCTCGCCGAAAGAAGGAAGATATTGCCAAGGTTCGCGGCCTCGTTGATCTCGCATTAAGGTACCGTAGGCTTTTTGCCTTTTTCTTCTTCGTCGTTCTAATCGCACCCGTGCTTAGCGTGGATCCTCGAATCAAACGGATCAAGCAGCAGGAGAAAGAGGCTCGTGAAGCCAAGAAACGCGGTGCTGGTAAGGCCGGCCCGTCCAAGCCCACCAAACAGCAGGAAGAGGAGGAGAAGAAACGGCTTGAAGAGGAAGCTAGACAAAAAGAGGCTGCTGAACAGGTACGACGCCCCACGCCGCCACATGTTATCTTGTGCCTATCGCTGATGAACCATTTACCCGTAGGCTGCTCGCGCAGACGCAAAGAAGGCAAAGGCCGCTGCTGCTAATGCCGCGAAGAAGGCCCGTCGTCAAGCCCGTGCTGCTGAGGGCTCGTAGATTTTTCGTGTATCCTTCCACTGCCCCCCCATATACAATCGTTTTATCTACCGCCCACCTATCTCACTTTGTGCGAAAGATGTCCAGCTGACACTCGACTACTAATTGGTCCAGAACTCTGGGATTCGGATGCTAGGTCAGGTGGGTCATCCACCCTTGATTGTTCGACCTGAAAGGAACTCATTCCCTCTGGTCCACACTTGTCTTTTTTTCGCTATTAGCCCCGGGCGCTCGCTTCCGTTGGCTTTATCCTCCTGCTTGCAGGTTCCTACCTGCTCCAAAGGCAGCTTCCTCCACCTGGAATGACACAATCTGTGTTGTACATCTCCCTAGATCCAGCGAGACGGTACACCCCGCAATCTGAATCATCACATCACGCCTTTGACTGGATGTCACTTTTCGCCACATCTGGAGTTTGCATAAGGCCTTGGCTCCTCACGCTAAACCTCCTTTGCCTTTCGCGTTTCACAATACAGGACTAATCCAGGTACACACCTCGCCAGCGGTCTGACAGCGTATTTGTTGCGTTCCCACTCCAGCGAGGGTTCTTCTCCGGGGCCTTTAGAATAATGTGGAACCTGGCACCGAGCGAAAACACTTAAAACCTTCCTTGTGACCAGTCTGGGGTTCCCTCGACCTTCTGGCAAAAGATGGTTTCCTCCTTAGCTTGGTCTTTTGTTTTTCTCAGCCTTGCTTCCAGCGTCCACGCTGCTTGCCCTGGCGCTCCTGCTCCTGCGTACCCTTACAGAGTAGCTGCAGGATGGAGCGCTACCCCAGTTCTGGGCAATCTCAGCCGACCCCGAGGGATCATCGTCGACACCAAGGGTAATCTCCTTGTGCTCGAGCGTGGCAAAGGTATTACTGGCCACAAGTTGGACGAGAACGGTTGCGTCAAGAGCAGTAAGGTTGTCGTCGATGACCCCAACTTGAATCACGGTATCGATGTCCACCCATCGGGCAGGACTCTTGTTGCGTCGTACGTTTCACCCTTTCTCTCTCCGTCTTTTTTTTTTTTTCCTTTTTGACTGACAGCTTGGAACAGAACTCCCGACCTTGCATACCAGTGGGCTTACGATGCAGACGATCTGGAGGCTACCGATCGTCGTACATTGATCACCAGGTATGTTGTGCAAATCTGTCCTCTCGTGTATCATTCCGTGGTTGAAGCCTGCCTATAGCATGCTAGGGCCCGGTCACAACACCCGCACCTTGCACATCTCTCGCAAGAGCCCGGACTATCTTGTTGTCAGTGTCGGATCTGGCTCGAACATTGACGAAGGCGCTTTCCAAGCTGGCGCCGGCCGTGCTCAGATTCGGTCCTTTGATACCAGGAGCCTTGCCGCTGAGGGATCAGCCTTTACGGATGGGTGAGTACCTCTGGGCCTATCATGACCCGTTCTTCGACTGACGTAGTGCATCCTTCACAGCAACGCTGGAAAGGTTATGGGGTAAGCTTTTGTTGCTGCTATGGGCGGCATGTATTGACATGGAGATAGCTTCGGTATGCGGAACAGTGTCGGCATCGCGGAAGATCGTGAGGGCACCATCCATAGCATTGGTGAGCTACGATTCTCTTGCTCAGTGTTATGATGGTACTGATTACCGTAGACAACTCCGTCGATGACGCTTACCGGGTGAATGTGGTCACCGGTCAAGTGTTGGACATTCACAACGACAACCCTGCAGAGAAGCTTTACACGCGTAGGTTTTCCTTTTTAAAAGTCTTTGGTCTCGCCGCTCTTGTCTAACTGTCTCGGTAGTCGGCCAAGCCAATAACGCGAACCAGTCCTTCTTCGGTGGCGCCCCATACTGCTACACCGTCTACGATCCCACTCCCATCACCGACCTCGCATTGCAGCCTGGCGACTACTTTGCACTTCAGCCCAACAGCAGTTTCAACGACGCCTGGTGCTCAGCTAATGCAGCAAAGCCGTCGCTAATCTTGCCCCCCCACGTCGCTCCCCTAGACATGAAGTTCGGTGTCAAGAAAGACGACAACAACCTCTATATTGGCCTTCATGGAAGCTTCAACCGTGACACGACTATCGTGCGTCCCCCTTTGACCACTATCTCTCGCTCTCAATGCTGACGATTTTTGCAGGGATACAAGGTTATCGTCGTTCCCGGCCAATATTCTGACGGCAAGTGGGTTCCCACTGGCGGCGTTACAACTGGCTCTTCCGATCTTTTGACAAACCAAAATGAAGCCAATTGCGGAACGGGTACGGTGTTCGTGTTTCGTCATTTAGTTGTTTGCTCATACCCCCTTTCACTATAGGCTGTTTCCGTCCTGTCGGCCTCGCTTTCGACGACGATGGCGAAAAACTGTATGTTTCTAGCGATACGAGCGGCGAAGTTTTCCTTGTCAGGCGAGGAAGCGGAGCATTTGGTAGCTTCAAGAACCATCCTCCTTCCGGCGTTATGACTGTGGTCGTTGCACTCCCTGCGTTGATGTGGGCTCTCTCTCAAGTTTTACTCTGACTGGTTGAGTTTTGAATGACTTTTATGCACATTTTCTATACACCCTGTTTCAACAAAGTAAACTTGTAACATAAAATTCACTTTGTATCCATTTCGCCACCGATGCCCCGCGGCTGACATGTGGGCGAAAACACATATCACTCCCCAAGCAAGGATTGAAAGGAGTACACCGCCAAAAAGCTGTATGGCGTAAATAGTGTGAAGAAAGTCGGGGTGGAAATCAGTGATTTAAGGGACATGTTTTGGGCAATGGACACTCCGAAAGGTGGACATGCTGGACATGTTTTCGGAACACGGCAGGTACATGTTGCAAAGCCAAAAAGTGAACTCTATGCATCTTGCTATGACTGCTTTCCTGATACCTCAGGACTTCATCTGAATATCACAGATGAAAGACTGTTGTTCCAAACCCGAGCCTGTAGGTTTTGAAGATTAGATGAGAGCTTGAGGCGAAGGGTTTACGGGCAAAAGCCGTCAGGCTTTTCGGTCCATCAGGACCACCGTGATCTAAGAGTGCCCGATTGAGATGAGCTGCGACGGGTGGGTGGGATACAACACCGAGCAGCTACGAGACCTTTTCTCAAAGGGCCAACTCAAAGATACATTAGATTATCGAGTCTCTTAGACGAGGGGTGGAGACTATTTTTATGCATAAATTCAAGGATATAACCTAACAAAGCTCATGCATAAAAGCAGGATGCTTCCACAGCTGTCATTCATGCATGAGCCTTGCTTCTCAATTTAATTTGCCCAACTTGGTNNNNGAACACTGNNNGNNANNNANNANTNNTNNNNA